>SJYX01018652.1:317030-355553 GCA_006410675.1 Oreotragus oreotragus | reverse complement strand
TTGGAAGGACTGATGCTAAAGCTGAAACTCCAGTACCTCGGCCACCTCATGTGAAGAGTTGACTCATTGGAAAAGACTCTGATGCTGGGAGGGATTGGGGGCGGGAGGAGAAGGGGACGACTGAGGATGAGATGGCTGGATGGCATCACGGACTCAATGGACATGAGTCTGAGTGAACTCCGGGAGATGGTGATGAACAGGGAGGCCTGGCATGCTGCGATTCGTGGGGTCGCAAAGAGTCGGACATGACTGAGCGACTGAACTGAACTGATATTAGAAATCTATGATGTGCTTTATAGAGTGACAGGCCGTTTCAAATCCTAAAGATGATGCTGTTAAAGTGCTCCACTCAATATGCTGGCAAATTTGGAAAACAACAATGGCCACAGGACTGGAAAAGGTCAGTTTTCATTCCAATCCCAAAGAAGGAGAATGCCAAAGAATGCTCAAACTACCGCACAACTGCATTCATTTCACATGCTAGTAAGGTCATACTCAAAATCCTTGAAATTAGGCTTCAACAGTATGTGAACTGAGAACTTCCAGATGTACAAGTTGGATTTAGAAAAGGCAGAGGAACCATAAATCAAATTGCCAACATCTGTTAGAAAATAGAAAAAGCAAGATAATTCTAGAAAAACAATTACTTCTGCTTCATTGACTACACTAAAGCCTTTGACTGTGCATATCACAACCAACTGGAAAATTCTTAAAGAGGTGGGAATATCAGACCACCTTAAACCTGTCTCCTGTGAAACCTGTATGCAGGTCAAGAAGTAACAGAACCAGACATGAAACAACTAACTGTTTCAAGATTGGGAAAGGAGTAGTACATCAACACTGTATATTGTCACCTGGTTATTTAACTCATAAACAGAGTACATCATGCAAAATGTCCAGCTGGATGAAGCAGAAGCTGGAATCAAGATTTCCAGGAGAAATATCAATAACCTCAGATATGCAGATGACACCACCCTTATGGTAGAAAATGAAGAGGAACTAAAGAGCCTCTTGATGAACGTGAAAGAGGGGAGTGAAAAATGTGGCTTAAAACTCAGCATTCAGAAAATGAAGATCATGGCATCCGGTCCTATCACTTCATGGCAAATAGATGGGGAAACAATGGAAATAGTGACAGACTTTATTTTCTTGGGCTCCAACAATACTGTGGATGGTGAATGCTGCCATTAAATTGAAAGACTCTTGCTCCTTGGAAGAAAAGCATGACAAACCTATACAGTGTATTAATAAGCAGAGACATTACTTTGGTGAAAATGGTCCAGCTAGTCAAAGCAACAGTTTTTCCAGTAGTCACATATGGATGTGAGAGTTGGACCATAAAGAAGGCTCAGTGCCGAAGAATTGATGCTTTTGAACTGTGGTGTTGGAGAAGACTCTTGAGAGTCTCTTGAACAGCAAGGAGATCAAACCAGTCAATCCTAAAGGAAATTAGTCTTGAATATTCATTGGAATGACTGATGCTGAAGCTGAAGCCCCAGTACTTTGGCCCCCTAATGCAAAGAACTGACTCACTTGAAAACACCCTGATGCTGGGGAAGATTAAAGGCAGGAGAAGGTGAGGACAGAGGATGAGATGGTTGGATGGCATCACTGACTCTATGGACATGAGTCTGAGCAAGCTCTGGGAGTTGGTGATGAACAGGGAAGCCTAGCATGCTGCTGTCCATAGGGATCACAAAGAGTTGGACACAACTAAGCTACTGTACTGAACTGATATAAACATATTACATATGCAAAATATGCATATATATATATATCACATATATATAAATCATTGTCTATAGCAATATACTGGGCTTCCCTGGTGGCTCAGATGGTAAAAGCATCTGCCTTCAATGTGGGAGACCTGGGTTCGATCCCTGGGTCAGGAAGATCCCCTGGAAAAGGAAATAGCAACCCACTCCAGTACTCTTGCCTGGAAAATTCCATGGATGGAGGAGCTTTGTAGGCTACAGTCCATGGGGTTGCAAAGAGTCGGACACGACCTAATGACTTCATTTTCACTTTTTATTGTCATAGCAATAGATTGGGATTCCTAGTTGGAGCCAGTGGTAAAAAAAATCTGCCTGCCAGAGCAGAAGACGTAAGAGAAGCAGATTCAATGCCTGGTCAAGAAGATGCTCTGGAGGTGGGCATGGCAACGCCCTCCAGTATTCTTGCTTGGAGCATCTCAAGGACAGAAGAACCTGGTTCATGAGGCCATAAGCNGCTGCTCCTTACCTTGGATGAGGGGTATCTCCTCACTGCCGCCCTTCCTGACCTTCAACGTGGGATGGCTCCTCTTGGCCCTCCTGTGCCCGCGCAGCCACAGCTCCTTGAATGTGAGGTTGCTCCTCCCAGCCGCTGCCCCTGGCCTTGGGTGCAGGGTGGCTCCTCCTGGCCGCTGCCCCTGGTTCGGGCCCTCCCTGCCACCACTCCTGACCTCGGACATGGGGTGGCTCCTCTCGACTGCTGTCTCTGGCCTTGGACGCGGGGTGGCTCCTCTAGGCTGTCGCCCCTGACCTCGGACGTGGGGTAGCTCCTCCTGGCCGCACTTAGTGCGCCGGTCGCAGCCGCCTTACTAGAGATACCAGTAAGAGGAATCAGAGAGTAGATGGGAGAACAACTATCAAACACAGTATGGGAATTACAAAGTGTTTCAGTTTGTGGCCTAAAAGCTCATATGGAATAATAATAAGCCTTGTTTGAATTTTAATTATATTAGCTATTTCACTAATAAACTTTATATACTGTTAATAATAATATTCCATGTCTCTGCTATGTTTTATGTGAAATTTTAGTATATTTTATACCATCATATTTCACAATATAGAACAGAACAACTTGGTTATATATCTGCTTGTTTCTTGAGTCAGAAAAACTGATTGTTACATCTGTGTAAGTTTCAGCATAGATGACCTTTTATTCCAAAATCCTGTGCAAATTATATGTTCATGACATGCTTTTCTCTCGGGACTTTAAATTTTCTGTAGAGGTAATTAATGTAAACTAAAATTTGTTCTCACAAAAAACATTCTTAGTAATACCTCAGGGAAAGATAGTATGATTGTGATGAATAGTAGAAAAGTAATACCCTCTTTAAATACTTAGAAACCACTTATTATTTTCTTTACACAGCTGGGGATGTTTTTACCCCAGATCACAAATGTGAGAGTTTTGTAAAAATACATTTGACTTCTCAACTTTTACCTAAGAAACGCAAAATATAATTATATGATATATTGATTGCTCTTATCCTGCTGTATTGTCCATATCCTCCTACTTTCCACTTATACAACAAAATACAAGAAAGGAAAAAATAATGAGAAAATGTATTTATTAAGCTATCATTTCTCTACATTTAGTAGCACCTAATCTGGTTATGTTTGTGCTTGACAGTTACACTGAACCCCTCCACAGGCTGTGTGCATCAGCACCTCCTAAGTACAATAAGAGTTCACATAGGGAAGATCCCAGCGGGTAAAGTCACTACTGTTTTAGAATATTTTTATCAGAACAGAAACAATAGCATATAAGTACATTAAACAAACTGCTCTCTCCTCTTCTATAGTTTTGTTCACAACGTAACATTTCTTCCTTACAGGTACCAAAGATTTGAAAAGGCATTTCTGTTAGCTGTTGACATTGGTGCTCGTGACCTGTTTATGGTGAGTCATTCCTTGGGATGATTTTGTGCCTTCAGTTCTAACACTGAGTAAGTTGTCAGCTTTTTTGACCATTAAAAAGGATTAGTGTCATTTGTGCCTTCGACACCTGGTGGGAAAGCATTATTCCATCCTGGCTTGCAGCTTTGCCTTCATGAAACTGGTCAATAGCCATCTAGCCTCTTTTGACTTGCTGACATTTTTCTTGCCAGACCCAATGGATTTTTTATGTTTTCTAAGAATTTATAATTCTTGAATGTCTTTCCTCGTGTACTTTGATGTGAGAGGATGACACCTTTGTATGTAACAAGCTTAAATTTCTTTCTAATCCATCCCCTATAGAAGTACAGCTTCAGAAACAAGGACACAGGACAAGACATGCTCCTGAGATCTTGAATGTGCTCAGTTTGTCTCTTAGGTTTTAGTGAGAAGTAATAGTTTGAATGTTCTCACTTGTATTTTTAAACTGACCACAGTGCAAAGTAGATCCAAAGAGAATATAAGTTCAAACAGTTCAAATAAGCTTTAATCCTCAACTTATTAGTTATGGAACAGTAAAACAGACTAGTTTCTTACACATCTTTGTGCTCTGTATTAGGTTCTTATTTTATAAGATCTTTTGCCACAATGAGATCAGATAAAGGTGGTGTTCCTGATTTTCAGCACATTCTGCTCCACAGAAATTTCATTGCTGTCAAAAAATCTTGAAAACAAGAAAAACTTTGAGAAGGCTCTTTTATCTGAATCTTCTATACAGTGAGGGCTTCCCTGGTGGTTTAGAGGTTAAAGAGTCTGCCGCCAATGCGGGAAACCCGGGTTCGATCCCTGGGTCGGGAAGATCCCCTGGAGAAGGAAATGGCAACCCACTCCAATACTCTTGCCTGGAGAATCCCATGGACAGAGGAGCTTGACAGGCTACAGTCCACGGGGTCACAAAGAGTCGGACACGACTGAGTGACTTCACTTTCACTTTCTATACAGTGAAGACATTTTGTACTTTAAGCTTTGATGCTTTAGATGTTAATATGGGTTCATGATATTAGTTTATCTTGTCTTTGAAATGAGTTTGCTGTTTACATTCTAATTTCATATCACTCAGTTAAATTGTGCTTTGTGCACTCATTGATCATGGGAAAAAAAATCTAATTACTTCAAATGTATGAACTTTTTATTATTTGTTGGTTGTCTGTATTTTGTTAGGTCACATTGATCAGGCATATTAGCATATTAAGGGAACATTTTATTATTTTCACCAAAGTCTATGCATTCATACATCACAGTGTCAGAAGTTTAATTATAACACTTCTTAGGTTTTTCTGACCCAAGTGACTTTGTCACTTTATTTTCTCCTCACCTCTGCCACTACTCAGCAATAAAGGTAGATTTTCTTACTATTTCCTTATTTTTTAATGTCTGTAGTCCCAGTCTTCTTTCTAGCCAAAATAATAACTAAAGAGATGAATATTTATATGTTTAGTGTCTGATAAACTTTCTTTCCCAATGTATTATTATACTGTTCTGTAATTTATGCTACATTAACTATTAACCAATACATAATCATCAAAGCCTGGTAGGCTACAAGTCCACAGGGTCACAAAGTGTCAGACATGAGAGAGCACGCACCCATACTCATCAAAGTCATCTTACAAACTTCTTTTCAAATCATATCTGTTTCAGCATTTAGTCTCAGTTCTGGAGAAGGAAATGGCAACCCACTCCAGTACTCTTGCCTGGAGAATCCCATGGATGGAGGAGCCTGGTGGGCTACTACAGTCCATGAGATCACAAAAAGTCGGATACTACTGAGCAACTTCACTTTCACTTTCTAGGCAGTAACAATATAAAGTCTCCATGTTAGTTTAAAGCCAAANAAGGAAATGGCAACCCACTCCAGTACTCTTGCCTGGAGAATCCCATGGATGGAGGAGCCTGGTGGGCTACTACAGTCCATGAGATCACAAAAAGTCGGATACTACTGAGCAACTTCACTTTCACTTTCTAGGCAGTAACAATATAAAGTCTCCATGTTAGTTTAAAGCCAAACAGACTTTCTATTAATAGGCTAACCTTAACCCATGAGGATTTTTACTAGTAAAAGATAAAAATCTAAAATAAGGAAATGAGAGAGATACTTTTGCTTTCCTTTTTATTTGTAAAGGTGAACAATCAAAATGCTACAGCCTTATTCTTCATATGTAACTTTTTATTTATAGCACAAGGTCTGCCTTCAAGGAGCATTAAGGCCTTAAAGTTCCATTTAAGCTTATGAATCTACCCTATACATTTGAAGCTCCACTTTAAAATTGTCTAAAGAATTTATCATATTTTCTAATCAATTATTACTATTTAAATTATGATCTAGCCTATATACTAAGAATTATTACCTCTTTGGATTTAAAAATTTATAAAATAAACAGTACTATTCTTACCTATAAATTACCTTCTACCCCTAAGATATCTCATCCTTAAAGAATAAAAATATGACTACATTGAACACAAAGGGGTCACAAATAAAATGTAATGCTTAACCTAAGAATGTTCTTTTTACATTAGCATATCTGTTGGTGGTAGAGAGATAAAAGAGATATATAGCATGATAGAGCAGACCTTGAATATTAAAAAGTAAGTATGTAGGTACTAGACCTGATGAAACGAGCCAGAAAGGACCCCTTTGTCTACTTTACACATAGCCTAAGTGATCATCTTCTAAGTTAGAGGTCACCAAACTATGGCCTACCAAGCAAATTTAGCCCCCAAATGGCTTTTTACAGTTTTAAGTCATTAAAAATAAAGAAAAGAAAAGAAAAATAGTGTCAATATACTTTAAAATATATGATATTAAAAATACATGATATTCAAATTCAGATTTTCATATCCATAAATGAAGTGGTATTGAAACATAGCCAGACTTACTTATGAAATGTGTATGACTGCTTTTCAGTGGCAGAGTTGAGTGGTTGCAGGAGACTATCTGGCTTGTAGAGCCTAAAATATTTACTCTCTGGTGCTTTACAAAATATGTTTGCAGACCCCTGGTTAAAACAATCATAATTTATAATTTCATTCCTCCATATTTAAAACCTTTTAGCATCTTCTCATTGCCTTTGGGATAAATTCTAACTCCTTGAAGTGGCATCTATAGCCCCTCTACTCTTACCTCTCAGCTACATCAGCTTTCTTTCAGTTCTGGGAAGTGTACTCTACTCTTTGTTATATCCAGATCATGTTAAGGAAGGGCGTAATGGGAAGGTGTGATGGCAGATACATGGAATTTGGGTCATAAGTTGTCTTCAAACTCTGTAACTTTTGAGTTTTATGTGTAAATGATGATAATAATATAGTACCTATCCATACATTGGATTTTTTTAATTGAATAAACAGGTTTTGAATTCTATAATACTTTACAATTTTTAAGTTTGATGCAGATGATTTCATATAATCCCATAATAACCATTTGTTTCTCTCTGCCTCTCCTGCTTCCCTCTTCAAAGTGGTAGTCACTAGTTGGTTCCTTAAGTCTGCTTCTTTTGTTATATTCACTAGTTTGCTGTAGTTTTTAGATAGCATACAGTATTTGTCTTCCTCTGACTTATTTTACTTAGCATGATGCCCTCCAAGCCCACCCACAGTGTTTCAAATGGCAAAATTTCATTCCTATTTATGGTTGAGTGGTGTGCTTTTATATATATATATATACACACATATGAAGATGTGTTATATATATATATATTTATTTATCTAATACCTTGGTAATTGTAAATAATGCTGCTATAAACATTGGAGTGCATGTATTTTTACAAATTAGAGGATTTTGTTTTTCGGATATATATCTAGGGGTGGAACTGCTAGTAGCACTATTTTTAGTTTTTTGAGGAAACCCCACAGTGATTGCACCAATTTACATTCTCACCAACAGTGTATGATGGTTCCCGTTTATCTACATCCTCACCATCATTTGTTGTGTCCTTCTTAATGATAGCCATTCTGACTGGTGTGAGGAGATATCTCATTGTGGTTTTGATTTGCATTGCCCTGATGATTAGTGATGCTGAGAATCCTTTCATGTGCCTGTTGGCCATCTGCATGTACTTTTTGAAGTAATTGTCTATTCAGTTCTTCTGTTTATTTTGTAATTGAGATTTTGGGGGGTTTTTGATGTTGAGTCATAGGAGCTCTTTTAAAATAATGAATGTTGTCAGTCAGTCGCAAAGTCGCGTCTGACTCTTTGTGACCCCATGGACTGCACCCTAACAGGCTCCCGTGTCCTCCACTATCTCCCAGAATTTGCTCAATTTCATGTCCATTGAGTCAATGATGCTACCTAACCATCTCGTCCTCTGCCACCCCTTACTTCATAGGCCTTCATTCTTTCCCAGCATCGGGATCTTTTCCAGTCAGTCCACTTTTCCCATCAGGTGGCCAAAGTATTGGAGCTTCAGCTTCAGTATCAGTCTTTCCAGTGAATATTCAGAGTTGATTTACTTTAAGGTTGACTGGTTTGATCTCCTTGCAGTCCCTCAAGAGTCTTCTGTAGCACTACAATTCGAAAACATAAATTCTTTGGTGTTCAGCCTTCATAAAGGTCCAACTCTCACATCCATACACAACACTGGAAAAAACATAGCTTTGACTATGCAGACCTTTGTTGACAAAGTGATGTCTCTGCTTTTTAATATGCTGCTTAGGCTTGTTATAGTTTTCCTTCCAAAGAGGAAATGTCTTTCGGTTTCATGACTGCAGTCACCATCCATAGGGATTTTGGAGCCTAAGAACATAAAATCTGTCACTGCTTCCACTTTTTCTGCTTCTGTTTGCCATGAAGTGATGGAACCAGATGCCATAATCTTACTTTTTTTTGAATGTCGAGTTTCAAGCCATCTTTTTCACTCTCCTCTTTCACCTTCATCAAGAGGCTCTTTAGTTCCTCTTCACTTTATACCATTAGACTGTCATCATTTGCATATCCAAAGAATGCTCAAACTACCGCACAATTGCACTTATCTCACATGCTAGTAAAGTAATGCTCAAAATTCATCTGTAATTAATTATGTATTTTCCAAGGTCGCTGACGCCGTCCCCACCTTCGAATTCCCTGGATCCACCAGGGCTGGACCCTGGCACAGGGGCTCCATCTTGGGTGGCCCTACATGGCATGTCTGACTCAATGAAATCCTGAGCCATGTCATGTAGGGCCACCCAAGAGGGACAGCTCATGGTGGAGAGTTCTGACAAAACGTGGTCCCCTGGAGATGGGAATGGAAAACCACTTCAGTGTTCTTGCCTTGAGAACCTCACGAACAGTATGAAAAGGTACTGTAATAGAGACAAACAAAGCCTTTCGCTCTGTATAGCTTACATCCCTGTAGAAATAGACAGTCCATGAAAGTAGCAGACAAATAGCTAAATCATATTTACCTCTCAGGGGAACTCTGGTATATTAGTTTCTTGGGGGTTCCACAATAAAGCAACAAAACTGGGTGGCTTTGTGCTCAGCCATTCAGTTGTGTCTGAATCTTTGTGACCCTCTGTCATGGGATTTCCCAGGCAGGAATACTGGAATGGATTGCCATATTCTCCTCCAGGGGATCTTCCTGACCTGGGGATTGAACCAGCATTCTCTGCAACTACTGCATTGGCAGGCAGATTATTTTACCACTAAGCCACCTGGGAAGCCCTAGATGACTTTAACAACAAATATTTATTGTCCCCTGGTTCTGAAGACTAAAAGTCTGAAATCAAATGTTAACTGAAAAAACAAAACAAAACAAAAAACCCACAACCTAAAAGTTGAGAATTATGTTTTATTCAGTGAACTTACTGAGGACTGTATCACAGATAGCTTTGAGGTACTATTTCAAAGAGGTAAGGGGGATGCCAGAATACATAGGAGTTTTTGCTAGGAAAAAATATATATATAGTTGAACATCAAAAGATTCCTACTTATTACAAAAAAAAAAAATCAGATATCTCAAGCTAATGTTTTTAGTGCTTTTCTATGTGTGGGAAGATGCAACCTTTTGGGCTCATTGAAGTTATTCCTTAAACATGCAGCTTAACCATCTAGAGCCAGTATCCTGTTTTTCTCCATCCTGAGTCACCTCCTGGTGCATCACTGGGGCAACTCCAGGGGCTGGAGACCTCACGGCTGCAGTATCCTTGCTTTACTGAAATGGCGGTTAGCATATTTTGTCCACACAAGGTTTTAACAGGGTCGGTTCCTTCTGAGTGCTGTGAAAGAGAATCTATCCCATGTCCCCACCCTAGTTTCTGTTAACCTCAAGTATCCGTTGGCTTGTGGATGTCCATATCCCTGTGTCTTTCTATCGTATTTCCTCCACACCTGTGTCTCTGCATCCAAATTGTTCCTTTCTATAAAGACATCAGTTGGATTAGAGCCCACTCCAGTGATGTCACCTTTACTTAATCATCTGCAAAGATCCTATTTCCAAATAAGGTTCACTTGAAGTACTAGCAGTTAGAACTTCAGTATCTTTGTGAGAAGTGATTGGGGTAGGGGACATAATTCAAGCAGGAGCAGGTAGAAGAGAAGGCCCTGAAACCAACTAACTGGTACTCAGTCGCTCAGACGTGTCTGATTCTTTGTGAACCCACGAACTACAGCCCGCGGGGCTCCTTGGTCCATAGAATTTCCCAGGAAACAATACTAGAGTGGATTGCCATTTCCTGCTGTACAACTGACTGGAAGCGCAGAGAATGTATCTTTGGGATGTCTGCCGCCAGCCCTCCCTGGCGTTTCACCAGCTCCAGCTCTTTTACCAAGATTCTTCTTTCACTTACTTACTCACACTCCCCCTGGCATTAGGTTCCCCCAAGTTTCTAGAATCTCTTCTTCAAATCACTGTAGTTTTCACCTTCTCTGATTTCACCATTACCCCGGATCTGTATTATAACTTTTAACCTGATCATCTTCCCCTGCAGGCAAGTCTTTTGCACCCAATTCACTCAGATCGCAAATTGACTTAGGTTTGGCTTAAATTATGCTTGGCTTAAATTATGTTTTCTTTAAACATTTGCAAGCAACTTTTGCTCATATCTGAAAGTGAGAGAGAAATAGAACAACAATGCACATATTTCTGTAGTGCTTTATAAGGAACTTCCCTACAGAAATTTCTCTTTTTGCCTCTCAACAACTCTATGAGATGTAAATTGTGTTCTCCCTCAAAGCAGACAGTTAGCCTGAAAGATCACAAGCTTCTGAATGGATTCAAAAGCAAGTTGGGAACATTTTGCTGCTAAAACATGGCTTCAGATCATCTGTCACTGAAATTATTTGGAATTGGAAAAGGTGGTCATGATGGGGGTGAAAAAACAGTAGAGTGTTACCCTACTATTTACCAGATAAAATTTTCACCAAAATTATTTCTTCCTGGTGCATCACATTTCCTTTAAGTGAACTGAAAAATCATCCCTTCAGGATTTAACCTCCCTCATGACTGTAGAATTTATAAATCTTTCTTCCTTATGAGAGACATGTCATAATCAATATTTTCCTCCATTGAACAATCCTATGTTTTATCACAAAATATCTAGTTTCTATCCTAATTCCACTTAATTCTCTTTCATTCTCTTATTCAGATTTTTTAAAAGACATACCAAGTGGAGTTTTCAGAAGGCAAATTATCAATCTCACATGGGGGTGCTCCTCTAATGTACTTCAAAGGGAGTTTGATGCTGCCAATATCACTCAAAAGGATAACCAGTCAGTAGGTGGTTATTAATTGAGAAGAATATTGTCTGTGTGCTCCAAAAAAGGAAGAAAAGGCTCACTTCTCATTAGAGCTCTGTCCTCTGTTTTCTCCATGGCCTTTGCTGGAACTTGCTAGGTGGCAGGGCAGTACACAAGCTCCAGGCAAACAGAAGAGAACACTTACCTGGAATAGGTCAAAAACTATACCCCCTTATAATGAAATCTCAGAAAGGAGCATTTAATTCCAATGCTGGAAAGTTTGAAAAGGTTAATAGCAGGGAAAATCTATTCCCAGCATAAAGTCAAGTTCACACCTGGAGAGTGCATGTGCCTATGTTAACTGAGAAGAAAGCTCTGTCTACAGTGTGAAAGTAAGGAAACAAATCTCTGGCATGATTCACACTTCTTCGTTTTCTTGATTGTTGCCCAAGTTGAGTATATTCTTGGCTTAGTTGGCTTCTCGGCACTTGTTTTGGAAAAAATTGCATGACTTCTGCTCGAAAAATTAATTGGTTTCTCCGTCTTTTTATATTCTGTCATGTCATGTTAATAAAGAAGACAATAACTTCTGCCCAAGGGCTTATTAGAAACTTTTACAAACAAAAATCTGCTTGTCATAAAAAAACATAGCTGCACTGGAAACTGTTCGAAAACAGCTTCTAGGTTTCTGTTGAAATGATACTTAATAAATGATCAGAAATGTAAACTTGTCAACTCTTTAAGAAGGAAAGCTGATCGTAATCCAAGTGACTTACAAAGATCTCCTCAAATAATGCACTAATCACCACGATATTTAAAACCTAGCTTTTTCAAAAAGCAACAGTGACATCCAGTTAAACTCTGGTCTTTTGAGAGCTAAGCAATTAAGAGAGAGTTTGGAAGAGAATTTGCTCAATAACATTAAGCAGAGATTGTCTTACATCTCTGTAGCACTTTACAGATTACAAAGGACTTGTATGACATCCTCTGACTCCTCCTCCCTACCCAACCCAAAAGGTAGAGAAGATCAGAGGTATTTCTCCTCATTTTATAGAGTAGGAAATTGAAGCTGAGTAAGTCAGTACAACTTGCTTCAGTTTCAGTTAGTAATTGGCACAGATGGAGCTCTGGTTCCTTGTCTGGGCCACATTATAACTCATTGATTAAAAAGTATTCTCTTAGCAAAAGGACTATCACAGGCTTCCTACATCATTTATTGTTTCAGAGACCATTAAAGACTGATGATTCCCAAGCTTATATCTGTGGGCAGATCTATACACTGGACTTCCTACTGGATATATACACTTGGATAGTCCACAGGCAGCTTAAATTCAACATACTCAAAGCTAAGCACATCACTAGATGGGCTCCTTCTCACTGCACCACTACTTGGTAAAAATAGATACTGCAAAGAAATTGTTGCAGGAATTTCCCAGCACTAGCCAAATGCAATCCATTCCATGAGCCTCTCTCAACAGTCTCAGCATTTGCAGTTTGTAGCATTTATGCAATTATGAATTTTCCCACTATGCCATTGTGTGCTTACACTTATATCCTCCTCAGTATTTTGAAGATATGGCAGACAGAGTCCATGTGCCTATTGTTTGGTGTGCATGCCATGTATGTTTGCTAAGATTGATCTGAAATTAATATAACTCTTAAATTAGAAAGACTTTTTTTTTTGGTCACCCTGCTTTTTTTTTTTTTTTTCTAATTTTTATTTTTATTTTATTTTACTTTACAGTACTGTATTGGTTTTGGCATACATTGTTCATGTTTGGGAGTTCATGTACACCCGTGACGGATTCAGAAAGACTTTTTCAATTAAGTTTTTATTTCAGAATAGTTTGAGGTTTAAATAAAAGTATAAGAGTAATACAGAGAGTCCTCACATGCCTCACAGCTTCCCCGATTATCAACACTTTACATCAGTATGGTATATTTATCACCAACACTGTTAAGGCACCAACATTGATTGCACTCAATCTATACTGTATTTTGCACTAAAATAAAGGCACCAACATTGATTGCACTAAATTCATACTTTATTTTGAATTCTTTAGTTTTTACCTAACCTCATTTTTCTGTTCTAGGATCCCATTCACAATTCCACGTTACATTCTTTCGCCATGTTTTCTTAGGCTCTTCTTGGCTGTGAGACTTTCTCAGATTTTCCTTGCTCTTGATGACCTTGACAGTTTTTAGGAAATATTGTCAGATTTTTCCACCCCAAAGTTATTCCCTTCCTCCCCCTTCCATTCTATATTCTTTGGAAAGATGTCCCTATGAATATCCCACACATAAGAGGGGGAGCTATGGTCCACTTCCCTGAGGGCAGAATATCTGCATGAATTATTTGGAATTCTGAACAGCTCTGTCTCTTCTTTCCCACTGATTTATTAATTCAATTACTTATTTATGTCAGTATAAACTCATAGATATTTATTTAACACTTTGAATTATAGTTCAATACTTGCTTATTTATTTTCTGGCTCGAATTGTTCCAGCTTTGGCCACTGGGAGTTCTTTCAGTTGGAAGAAGTCTTTGTTCATAAAAATAAAAATATCATTTATGGATGCAAGCTGGTTTTTACCATTTGAGAAAATGACATAAGTTTTGTAGTTTAGATGCTTAAGATCTGATTTTTTTTTTAATTTTATTTTATTTTACTTTACAGTACTCTACTGGTTTTGCCATACATTGACATGAACCCGCCACAGGTATACACGAACTCCCAAACATGATTTTAATAAACAAAAATATTTGGATTCCTGTTCTTTTTTTTTGTACTGTCCTCCTTCTTTTCTTATTTTAACAGTTGTAAAAATATATAATCCCTACTTATCTTCATATTGTACCTAATTAATCCCCACATCCAGCAGGGCATGATAATGAAGGACTTTTATCTCTGTTTTACAGATGAGAAACTAAGACACAGAACAGCTAAATGGCATGCCTTTAAGGCCTTGCATGCCATACTAGGGAAATTAAATCTGTAAGGCATCGCGCCCAACCATCTTGCAGAGAGCTGGGTCACCTTTGCCCCCTCCCTTCTCCAATTATGGTGGACTTTGCAATCAATGAGGTGGTGATCATGCCCTTTGCAAAGGCTCAAGCTCTCCTGCAAAAGGTCAGCCAGTGTTTCACAGCTCCTCTGGCGATGTTTTGCCTTCTTCTGCATGTAAAGCCGTAAAGCCCAGCAGAGCAGGGAAATTTCTGCCACTTTTCAGGACCACCTGGAGTACTCAATTTCCAGCTTCCCCAAAAAGCTTCACAAACAAGCTCCTTGTTTTTGCCTTGATCCCACGAGACCTTTAATTCAACATCCAGTTGCCTGGTAGGCTTAGCTTTCTTTTCAAAACAAATAGCACTCATTTCTGTTCTGAAAACCTAAGTTCTACTAAGCCACTGTCCAACACTGACAGGAGAGGAGACTGTGCATTCTCAGTGCTAGATAACACAGGGGTTGAGACGGAGGCTGAAGAAGAAAAAAATGCACAAAGTGGGTAAAAGAAAAAGTGCCTCTGGTTCTATTTGGCGTTTTGCCTGTAATTAGCTTTGTGACTCGCTCGCCCTACCCACTTCATTCCCTCTGGACCTCATTCTCTCCATCTATAAAGTGAAAAGGTTATGGACCTGAACCCTGTGTAGCCTTGCAAATTAAAGCCTTTACAAGAACGATTTCATTTTATCCATGCGTCATTGAAATAATAGTTTCACTAACTTGCCCTTTTCATGTGTGGCTACTTTGATATTTCACATTCTATTCCATATCTTTTTCTTTTTTTAATGGAAGTGATCTGGAATCTAGTAATACTTTTGTCCTAGCCCATGAATGGATTATGAACTGCAGTCACTTTTGTTTTTTTTTGTTTGTTTGTTTATTTATTTATTTATTTATTTATTTATTTTTTTACACGAACTCCCAAACATGAAGGGGCAGGAGGAGAAGGGGACGACCGAGGATGAGATGGCTGGATGGCATCACGGACTTAATGGACATGAGTCTGAGGGAAGTCTGGGAGTTGGTGAAGGACAGGGAGGCCTGGCGTGCTGTGATTCATGGGGTTGCAAAGAGTCAACACGACTGAGCCACTGAACTGTACTGAACTGATTTGCATATCTGAGGTTGTTTTTATTTCTCTTGGCAATCTTGATTCCAGCTTCTGTGTGTTTATCATCCAGCCCATCATTTTGTATAATGTATTCTGGATATAAGTTAAATAAGCAGGATGACAATATATATCCTTGTTGTACTCCTTTCCTTTCCAAAATCACTGTGGACAGTTACTGCAGTCATGAAATTAAAGATGCTTGTTCCTTGATAGGAAAGCTATGACAAACCTAGACAACATATTAAAAAACGAAGACATCACTTTACTGACAAAGGTCCAAATAATCAAAGCTGTGGTTTTTCTAGTATTCATGTGCAGATGTGAGAGTTGGACCATAAAGGCTGAGTGCCAAAGAATTGATGCTTTTGAATTGTGGTATTGGAGAAGACTCTTCAGAGTCCCTTGAACTGCACAGAGATTAAACCAGTCAGTCCTAAAGGAAATCAACCCTGAATATTCACTGGAAGGACTGATGCCGAAGCTAAAGCTCCAGTACTTTAGCCATGTGATGCAAAGAGCCAACTCATTGGATAAGATCCTGATGCAGGGAAAGACTGAAGATAAAATGAGAAGAGGGCAGCAGAGGATGAGGTGGTTAGATAGCATCACCGACTCAATGGGCATGAAACTGAGCAAACTCCGGGAGAAAGTTTAGGACAGAGGAGCCTAGCTCTTACCTAGAGCTCTGTGTGGTTTGTCAACTTTTCAAACACTGGTTTCTGCTAAGTTTCTCAGCCTCTGAGCCACCAATTACAAATCTGCAAATGCTTTGAAAGCAAAAGCAGCACCAAATGTCAGACTGACTTTTCTGGGCTTTGCTTCTGTTTAGGATCTTGATCATTCCAATACTGCCTTGGTAGGTCTCCAGTGTCTTCAAAAAACAAACAATTAAAAAAAATTTTTTTTGAGTTGTTCTAGTTGTTATCAGCAAGAGTATCATCTTATATATTCTTAAATGGATAACTGGAATCAGAAGTTTTCAGTATATTTTTTGAAGGTGAGTTATAAGTGTTAAACTTGGCACTAGCTGCTTTCTAATTCTGTATAACTCCCTGAAATGCGCTATTATGTTTGAACTATTAATCACTAAGAGCCTTAAATGTCACAAATTCTACTTTTAAGCACGACACGTCATCAATTTTGTGTCCAAAACGGATCAAATAAAATTCTACAAAATGTTGTATACTAGGGTCTATCTCTCCAAGTAAAAGCATTCAAAGAGTAAAGCCTAATTTTTTTCCAATTTTAACTCATTTCAAAGAAAGTAAAAAAAATAAAATTTTAGCTCTTCCATTTAAAAAATTGTTTTAATCTTGTGGGATAAATAATGCAAGTCTTTTTTTTTTTATAACAGTAGAAGATATTTGTTTTTATGCTTGCTTAAATTTATAGCAGTGCTTTATGATTACCAGTAACAAAATCATTACAGCTTAAAACACTGAAGGAATTAACTTTTCTTTAGTTCAGTTCAGTCACTCACTCGTGTCCGACTCTTTGCCACCCCATGAATCGCAGCACGCCAGGCCTCCCTGTCCTTCACCAACTCCCAGACTTCACTCAGACTCACGTCCATCGAGTCAGCGATGTCATCCAGCCATCTCATCCTCGGTCATCCCCTTCTCCTGCCCCTAATCCCTCCCAGCATCAGAGTCTTTTCCAGTGAGTCAGCTCTTCCCATGAGGTGGCCAAAGTACTGGAGTTTCAGCTTCAGCATCATTCCTTCCAAAGAAATCCCAGGGTTGATCTCCTTCAGAATGGACTGGTTGGAACTCCTTGCAGTCCAAGTGACTCTCAAGAGTCTTCTCCAACACCACAGTTCAAAAGCATCAATTCTTCGGCACTCAGCCTTCTTCACAGTCCAACTCTCACATCCATACATGACCACAGGAAAAACCATAGCCTTGACTAGACGGACCTTAGTCGGCAAAGTAATGTCTCTGCTTTTGAATATACTATCTAAGTTGGTCATAAGTTTCCTTGCAAGGAGTAAGCGTCTTTTAATTTCATGGCTGCAATCAACTGCAAAATGGCTGCATTACACCAGAGGCTATGTGTGCTATTATTCAATTTGCATAATAATCCTACTCAGTAGAATTATTAAACCTATTTTTTAATTGATAAATTGATAAGGAAAACTGAAAATCATGATTCAAACTCAGAAATGTTTATGTTTGATTATAAAATCCATGCCATTTCCAATTATACCAAACTGCTCATATAAAGATTAGAAAGTTTCCCAAAGCTTAGTAATTTATGACTTGATAACTACCCATAACTAAGTCTAAGAAAGCTAGTCTTTTCTTTTTATTCTTTATGAAAATATACAAAGATTTCAGTAAGACTACTTTTTGTAGAATGACAGTCTACATGACAAACTGATCTAGCCTGAATGATTTACAGAACCCCATTTATTGGAATAGTCAATCTCTTGTCCTGCAAAAAAGTGTCAGCTTCTCACTGGTCCCTATAGTTCAATGTTGTTTCTTACTAAATTCAAACAAAGAAAAAAATGATATAATTAATAGTGGTTCAACTGATTTCAAATGGAAAAGAGGAATCTTCCCTTTCCAGACAATGGACAAATTGGTTCTCAGACTTGCCCTCTTACTGTAAAACTGGACAAAATATATAAGAAAACTGTATTTAGGCAGTGTACAGTAAGGACAGCAGGACCATGATCCTCCATAAGTGGAGAATACACAGATGAGCCCTGTATGCTGTTTCCAGAGCAGAGGCCGGTGATGTCACTCAGCTGAAGAGCAAGAGATAAGAGTTCAGAATTCAGGGATGTTGAGGGTTCTAAAATTTGTAGTGCAAGATACCAGAAAGGGAGAATCTGTATGAAGACTGGGGACCCAGTAGACAAAGCTTATCAAAGAGTCTCTGCTGTGACAGAGAGCTGAATGGAGAGGCTGCACAGTGCGGAGAAATGCTTTAATTCTGGTTCAGCCAAAGTGAAGCAACCTCTGAGCATTTATATGAAACCCCAGAAATGTCATCCTTTAAGAATAAGGGCCACATCGTATGACAATTTACAAAACTGCCTTTAAAAATCATAAAACCAATTTGGCAGGATCAGAGTAATCTACCACTAATTTAATGCTTGTTAGTATAAAAGAGTCAATATCCTTTAAAGAAAGATAGTATAATCCAAACTCCCTACAATGTGACATCCATAATATCCAGCATAAATATATTACTACATTTGTGAAGAAGCAGGGAAATGTGATGTATTATGAAGAGAAAAAGAAGCTAATAGTAGCAGACCCTAAGATGACCAAGAGCTTGAGGTGGTGGGCAGACAAGCACTTTGGAGCAGCTGTTATAAACCTGTTCAATAATTTTAAAAGAACATAATTACTGAATATATAGGAATTCTTAGCAGAGACACAAACTAAGAAAGTCGGAGGGGAGGAATTCTAGAAATGAAAAATATGAAATCTAAAATGAAAAATTCTACTTTAAAAAGTATTGGCCCCATATAATAAAGGATTAGTGAATAGGAGGATAGTTCAATAGAGAGCATCCAATTTGAAGAAAAGAAAGAAAACACTGCAAAAATGAACAAAGCCTCAGTAACAGGTGAGACAAAATCAAGTACTCTATAAAACATATGTAATTGGTGTAAGAAGTTAGTCTACAGACACAAGAAGCTCAGTGAGCTCCAAACAGAAGGCAGCTTTACCCAGGCCCACAATATCTTGGCACAGTATCCAAAATACTGAAACCAATGATGAAGAGAAAAATCTTTAAAATACCCATAAAAATTTTATGTAGAAGTACTAGCAGCTAATAGGAATTATGGCTGACTTCTCATCAAAAGCAATGATGACAGAAGATAATGGAGCATAAGTACTGAAAAAAATCAAAACTTTCAACACAATTTTATATCCAGTGAAATTTATTGTAAAACGAGAATGAAGTAAAAAGACTTTTGAATAAATAAAAGCTGAGAGAGCTCAACACCAGCAAATCTGAAGCACAACAAAAATTCCGGCACCACAAGGAAATTCTTTAGGTAGAACAAATATGCTAACAAATGTGGATCTACATTAAAAAATGAAGAGCTCTGGAGATGGTAAATATTAACAATAAAAGTATTTTCTTAACAAAATCAATAAAAGTATTATTAATAACACTTCTAATAAAACTATTTTTCCTAGTGGAAAAATGTCTTTAAAACTGTTTAGAGCAAAGGTACCAACAATACACTATTGTAGTTATAACATATATAGATATGAAATAATATCACAAGGAGTTGGGGTAAATAAAAATTACACTGCTGTAACATTTGTACATTTTACCTGTAGTGGTATAATGTTATTCTAAATAAACTGTGACAAGACAGCATGTTATAGTGCCTAGATGATTTTCTTAAAATTTTAAGTAGATATGCAACTTTAAAAAGTCGATAGAGAAGGCTTCCCTGGTGGCTCATGGTGAAGAGTCCACCTGCCAGTGCAAGAGAGGTGGGTTCAACCCCTGATCCAGGAAGATCCCACACGTCATGGAGCATCTAAGCTGTCTCCACAACTGTTGAGCCTATGCTCTGCAACTCCTGAAGCCCTCGCGCCTAGGGCCCGTGCTCTAGAAGAGAGAATCTACTGCAGTGAGAAGCCCATGCACTACAACTAGAGAGCAGCCCTGCTTGCTGCAACTGGAGAAAAGCCCGCACAGCAGTGAAGATCCAGCACAGCCAAAAGTAAAAAATAAAGTCAATACAGAAATGTAAACATACTTAAAAGTACTGAACCTCAAAGAGGGCAGTACAGGATAACAAATAACAAACAAACAAGATGGTGATAAGACCCATGATACTTAGACCCAAATATTTATAATTATATTAAAGTCAATTAAATTCACACTCCAATGAAAAAGTAGAGATTGAATTTTTTTTAAGTCCAAGATTGTGGAACTGGATAAAAAGCAAGACCTAATTAAATTCTGTCTCTAAGATGAAACACTTAAGTTATTATGACAAAATAGATTGAAATTATAAAGATAATACCCTGCAAATAGTAAGGTATCAGACAGATTAGATTTCACGATGAAGTATTACCAGAGATAAAAAAGGACACTTCTGATAAAGCTGAGTAGAAAGACATATTTCTAAATGTTTATGTACAAAATAACTGAACTTCAAATATATGAAGCAAAAGCTGACAACAAAAAAGAAACAGACAAATGCAGTATTCAAAGAACAAGTACTAAAAAAAAAAAAAAAAAACCAAAAAAGATATGTTGAACCCTCTAACCAGCTTAAACTGACAGTTTTTGAACTTATATCCAACAACTTTAGAATGCACATTCTTTGCAAATGTCTATGGGATAATAACTAAACATAGACTGTCTGCTGGTCCATAAAATAAAGCACAATGCACTTTAGAAGACTGAAATATGACACCAAAGGAATTAAATTATGTCAGTAACATACATACATATCCAAATTTCCCAACTAGCAGCATATGAAACAGTGCTACAGTGAAAGTGTCATTCAAAGAAGAAATCGCAAGAGAAACTGGGAAATATTTTTAACTGTTGATGAATGTGTGAAAATGGTATGGGATGATTATACAGGTATACCTTATTTCATTGCACCTCCACTGTCCTTTATATATACTACATATTTTACAAATCAAGAGTCTGTTGCACCCCTACCTCAAGGAAGTCCATCACACTATTTTTCCAATAGCATTTGCTTATTTCATGGCTTTTTGTCAAATTTTGGTAATTCTTCCAATGTTTCAAACTTTATCGTTATTTGTTATGGTGATATGTAAACAGTGGTCTTTTATTTTACTACCACAATTCACTGAAGACTCAGATGATAGTACCTGTTAAACAATTTTATTGTTCAGTTGCCATGTCATGTCTGACTCTTTGCAACCCCATGGGCTTCAGCACACCAGGCTTCCCTGTCCCTTATCACTTCTTGGAGTTTGCCAGAGTTCATGTCCATAGAATTGGTGATGCCATCCAACCATCTCATCCTCTGTTGCCTTGTTCTTCTGCCTTCAATCTTTCCCAGCATCGAGGTCTTTTCCAGTGAGTCGACTCCTCGCATCAGGTGGCCAAAATATTGGAGCTTCAGCTTTAGCATCAGTCCTTCCAATGAGTATTCAGGGTTGACTTCCTCTAGGATTGACTAGTTTGATCTCCTTGCAGTCCAAGGGACTCTCAAGAGTCTTCTCCAACACCAGTTAGAAAACATCAATTCTTTCACCACTCTGCCTTCTTTATGGTCCAAATCTTCATCCATATGTGACTACTAGAAAGACCATAGCTTTGACAATATGGGCCTTTGTCAGCAAAGTGGTGTCTTTGCTTTTTAATACACTGTCTAGGTTTGTTATAGCTTTCCTGCCCAGAAGCAGTCTTCTTCCAATTTCATGGCTGCAGTTCATTCACCATCCACAGTGATTTTAGAGCCCAAGAAGAGGATCTGTCACTGCCTCCACGTTTTCCCCTTCTGTCGGCCATGAAGTGATGGCACCGGATACCATGTGATCTTAGTTTTCTTCATAGTACGTTTTACGCTGTCTTTTTCCCTCTCCTCTTTCACCCTCATCAAGAGGCTTTTAGTTCCTCTTCACTTTCTGCCATTGAAGTGGTATCATCTGCATTTCTGAGGTTGTTTATATTTCTCCCAGCAATCTTGATTCCAGCTTGTAACTCATCTAAGCTGGCACTTTGCATGATGTATTCTGCATATAAACTAAGTAAACAGGGTGACAATAAACAGACTTGTACTCCTTTCTCAATTTTGAAACTCTCATTTGTTCCATACAAGGTTCTAACTGTTGCTTCCTGACCCGCATACTCAGGAGACAGGTAAAGAGTTTTCCAGTTTGTTAAGATCCACACAGTCAAGGGCTTTAGCGTAGTCAGTGAAGCAGAAGTAGATGCTTTTCTGGAATTCCCTTGCTTTCTCTGTTATCCAGCGAATGTTGGCGATTTGATCTCTGGTTCCTCTGCCTCTTATAAACCCAGCTTGAACATCTGGAATTTCTCAGTTCACATAATGCTGAAGCCTAGATTGAAGGATTTTGAGCATAACTTTACTAGCATGGATGAGTGCAATTGTCCAGTAGTTTGAACATTCTTTAGCACTACCCTTCTTGGGAATTGGGATGAAGATGGACTTTTTCCAGTCCTGTGGCCAATGCTTTTTCAATTTTGCTGACATATTGAGTGCAGCACTTTAGTAGCATCAACTTTTAGGATTTTAAATAGCTCTGTTGGAATTCCATCACCTCCACTAGTTTTACTGACAATATTGTTGCTAAGGCCCACTTGACGTCACACTCTAGAATGTCTAGCTCTGAGTGAATGACGACACCATTGTGGTTATTCAGGTCATGAAAATCTTTTTTGTACAGTTCTGTGTATTCTTGAGATCTCTTTCTGATCTCTCCTGCTTCTATTAGGTCTTTACTTTTCTGTCCTTTATTGTGCTCACCTTTGCATGAAATGTTCCTTTGATGTTTCCAGTTATCTTAAAGAGATCTATCTTTCCCCTTCTGTTGTTGTCCTCTATTTCTTTGCATTGTTCATTGAAGAAAATCATCTTATCTCTACTTGCTGTTCTCTGGAACTCTGTATTTAGTTGGGTGTAGCTTTCGCTTTCTCCCTTGCTTTTCACTTCTCTTTCCCCAGCTGTTTGTAAAGCCTCCTTAGACAACCACTTTGCTTATGTTTCATTTTCTTTGGGATGGTTGTTTTGCTGCCTCCTGTCCAATATTATGAACCTCTGTCCATAGTTCTTCAGGCACTCTAAGGCCTTTTAAAATTAAGGTATGTACATTGTTTTCTAAGACATAATGGTATTGTACATTAATAGTCTACAATATAATGTAAACATAAATTTTACATGCAATAGGAAACCAAAAAAATTCTTGTGACTTGCTTTATTGCAATGGTCTGAAACTGAACCCACAATATCTCCAGAGTATGCCTATAATCCATTATATAATAAAATGAGGTACCCTGCATTCATATCGATATAAGTAATTACATAAGTAATTATATAAGTAAATAAATTTGTTTAATACATCTAAAAGGAATGATAAAATGAGGAAAATCACAGTTTGGCAAATATCATAACAGTACTTGAATAAGGCAACAATCATTAATGAATGTGGCAGGGTATTATTTACATAGTCTTAAAATATTTCCCCACAAGGCAATTTATAAAATGAACAAGAGTTACTTTACAGTGGAGAAGGCTGGTAGATCACCATGTTAATCAAATGATCAAAACTGAACAAGTAAAAATAATTTGCTACCTTATATATTTTAATAAGGAAACAACCACCCTTCTGTGACATCCCTGCAAAAAATTAAAAATGTGCATAATCTGGATCTAATCATATGGAAACACCAATTGAACTCAAATTGAGAGACAGTATAACATCTAGCCTATGCTCTTCAAAAATTCTAAGTTCATATCAGTGGAAAGACTGAAGAACTGTTTTATACTAAAGAGACACAGCAGCTAAATCTATCAAGAAATGGATCTGTATGATGTGAAAAACATTACTGCAACAAATGGTGAAATTTCAGTGATTAAATGAGAGTAATGTTATCAGTATTCATTTCATGATTCTAATGATTTGATTGACAATATCCAAATTTGTAGGAGATAACCACAAGCATATTCAAGAGTATGTTGGCAGCTTACTCTCCAATGATTCAAGAAAAAAAGGTTTTTGTACTGCAAACTTTTCGGTAACTGTAAGAATATTTAAAATTTTCACTGTTGTTGAAGCTCTAGACTCTTTGTTGTCCCTGCTTTCCCTAGGCAGAAGTTGTGTGGTTTTGAAATCTGTTTATATTGGTCATAGAAATACTTCTAATTCTGTGCCTTTGGGACCTTATCCTGCTTTTCAAAGTTCAAGTGACCTCTCCAACCTAATTATTACTGTGGCACAAAAGCCAGTTAATGTGCCACCCAAGATTGTTTCTCTGGTCCAATGTTGGATGGCATGAGGATGAATGTGCCTTCTGAACTCTCTCATGTTGGCATCCCTAATTACCTTGGCCATTGGCACAGGAACAGCTGGAGTCAAGTGTGTGCCATTTGATAACATTATAAAAAGACCTGTAGCTGCTGCTCTCCAGCCACCTGTGCCTTCCCTTGGCATAATGATACTGGGTAGTTTGTCTTCTGTTGGCATGATTTCTGTAGCATGCCTTACATCTGCCACTCCTAAGGCACTTACTTGGTGATCAAATTGACATAAAATAGCTTCTTTGGCACTATTTTTATTTAGAAGAGTCTTATACCTGTACACTTCTAAAGCAAGAATTACCATTTAGCATTATAACTGTAATCAATGTAAATTAAAATAACAGTAAACAATATGAATAAAAATTTTTTTGACTTCTGTTGACTCAAACCTGTCTTGAATTTCCAAGTTCAAATTTTCCCAGTCAGAAGTCTCTACTCTGTAGAATTAACTTCTATATGAAATGTACCTCTTCTGTTTTAAAACAATGGATTGAGTGTGTTCATCAGCTTCTCCCTCCTCTGCCATACCTTTATTAATGATGAAATGTAAGTGTGTGTGTCTGTGTGTTTAAGACTTATAACTGGAATTCAAGCCAAGAATACATAAAGGGACCAGAAGTTGTGAAGAATCCACTGAAAATGGGAAAACACAAAATCAGATTGAAGAAAGAAAGCAGAAATCTAATGTCCAGATAAGACGACTCGTAAAGTTGACAAAAGCACCAAAAGTTCTCCATGTTGTAAAAAGGGAATACTAGGAATCAAGAAAATGTTCCTGGCAAAGGAAAGGTGAATAATTAAGTTGTAGCAAAGCAGGTGAATGGAGAGGTCAAAATAAGTAAATACTGATAAACCCCATGTATTGTTAGAAAAATAAGCTGATACATGTATGTAAAGAATTTAAGAATATTCACCAGAAAAATAGGAATGGGTGGTTTTATGAAGTGAATTACACCCCCCTCTCCTTCCAAATTGATATGCTAAAGCTGTAACTCCCAATGTAATATATTTTGAAGTGAAGCCTTTAAAGATATAATTAAGGTTAAATGAGGCCATGGAGGTAGAGCCCTTATCCAGTATGGCTGGTGTATTTATAAGAAGAGGAAGAAAGACCAACAGGAATGTATGTGCACAGAGGTAGATCCAGCAAGAAGATGGTCACCTGCAAGACAATGACAGAGGCATCAGGAGAAACCAAACCTGTCAACAACCTTCGTCTTAAACTTCTAGCCTCCAGAGGTATGAGAAAATAATATTTCTCTTGTTTAATGTGCCCAGGCAATGTTGTTTTCTTCTGGCAGTAACCCTAACCAACCAATACAAATGGTGTAACTTTAGAATCAGTAAATAAGAAAAAAAAACAAAGAAATAAAAATTGATAAATTATTACAGAATAGGAAATAATCAGAAGGAAATAATTAAAGGTATGGCAAATAAAAAGTAAAAAATAAGCTGTCAAGAATGTCTAAGCAACAGTAATTATAATGTTAATGAATTAAATTCACCTATTGAAAATCAGAGACCATAAAATTGGATTTTTTAATATTCAAGTATGTGTTGCATATAAAAAAAAAAACACTCCAAATCCAAAATATCATGGTTCAAATGGGAAAATATATAAATAAATGCTTCCAAGTGTCAGACAAAAAATCTGAAGACAAAGTATTAAAAAGGAAAAAAACATGAGGTAGTTTTAAAATGTGTGCTGAAATTCTTTGATACTCCTCTTTTCAAAAGGTGGTACCTTAAAAAAAAAAAAAAAAAAAAAAAGGTGGTACCTTAACCTCTCATCCCTTGAATGAGCTAGACCTGGTAACTCACTTCAAGTATGATGTGTGACTTCTGAAACTAGGTAATAAAATGTATCGTGGCTTCCTTTTTGCCCCTTTCTCTCTGATCACTTGATCACAGCTGCCATGTCATGAGGACATTCAAGCAGCCTATGCAATGAGATAACAGATGTATCTTATGAATGTTGAAAAATCCACAAAGTACACGATGTTACAGTATGTTTTTCAGAGAAGGGTGTGCTAACAGCTTACACTTTGTGGATTTTTCAATTTTTCCTTGGAGGTTTTTCTTTTAAAAAAGTTTGGAGCGCAGTAGAAATGAAAAATGCTATAGCTACTTGAACCTTCCCCAATGGCTCAGTGGTAAAAAATCTGCCTGCAATGCATGAGGCACATGAGATGTAAGAAAAAAACAGTAAGGATATTAACAACTTGAATAACATAAATAGAAAACCTGAGCTAATTTAATAGCATACTTATTAATTACTTGGGCTAAAGGTGATATCAAATGGAAATTATAAACTTACAACTTAATGACAATGAAAATATATATCAGTATCTGTGGCTTGCAGTCACAGAAACTTCAGAGCCTTAAATGCATTATTTTAAAAAAGACTGAAAATAAATGATCTATGCTTTCATCTCAAGAAGACAAAGACAAATCCAAACAATATAGAGAAATGAAAATAAAGAAGATAAAGAAGTCAAAATTTTAAAAACAGAATTCCTCAATAAAATCAAAGTCATTTTAGAAGAAACCTGTAAGATAATAGTTTAGAAAAAATGTCCATTAGCAGATGAATGGATAAGAAAGCTGTGGTACATATACACAATGGAGTATTACTCAGCCATAATGTTGATGTATGGCAAAACTAATGCAATATTGTAAAGTAATTAACCTCCAATTAAAATAAATAAATTTATATTTTTTAAAAAATGTCATCAAGGCACAGAAAAAGAAGATAAACACACACAAAAAAGTTAGGATTGAAAAGAACATAACTATGGCAAAGAAAATTTGCTTTTAAATAGGAAAACTATTAATTTTGTTTTGAATTTATTTTTATCATGGATAAAAAGTGGTGAATAAAATAAAGAACTGCCATATGTTGTGGTTCAGTTGCTGTCATGTCCGACACTGCAATGCCATAGACTGCGGCACGCCAGAATTCCTCATCCTTCACTGTTTCCTGGAGTTCGCTCTAACTCATGTCCGTTAACTCCATCATGCTATCCAACCATCTTGTCCTCTTGTCATTCCCTTCTCAAGCCCTCATTCTTTACTAGTGTCAGGATCTTTTCCAATGAGTCGGCTAATTGCATCAAGTGGCCAAAGTATTGGAAGTGCAACTTCGGCATCAGTTCTTCCAATGAAGATTCAGGGTTGACTTCGTATAGAGTTGACTGGTTTGCTTTTCCTGCTGTCCAAGGAACTCTTGAGTTACCTCCAGCACCACAGAATTCGAAAGCATCAGTTCTTTGACGCACATCCTTCTTTATGGTCCAACTCTCACATCCATACAGGACTACAGGAAAAACCATAGCTTTGACTGTAAAGATGTTTGTTGGCTAAGTGATGTCTCTGCTTTTTAATATGCTGTCTTGGTTTATTGTAGCTTTTCTGTCAAGGAAAAAGCATCTTAAATTTCATGGCTACACTCACCATCTGCAGTGATTTTGGAGCCCAACAAAATGAAGTCTCTCACTGTTTCCATTGTTTGCCTATCTATCTATCTGCCATGAAGTGATGGAACCAGATGCCATGATCTTACTTTTTGAATGTCAACTTTTAAGCCAGATTTTCACTCTCCTCTTTCACTTCATCAAGACACTCTTTAGTTCCTCATTGCTTTCTGCCGTTAGGTTGGTGTCATCTGCATATCTAAGGTTATTGATACTTCACCCAGCAATCTTGATTCCAGTTTGTGCCTCATCCAGCCTGGCATTTTGCATGATGTACTCTGCGTAGAAGTTAAATAAGCAGGGTGACAATATACAGCCTTGACGTACTCCTTATTAACAGCATCATCTTTTAGGATTAGAAATAGCTCAGCTGGAATTCCATCACCTCCACTAGCTTTGTTCGTGGTAATCCTTTGTAAGGCCCACTTGACTTCACACTCTGATGTCTGGCTGTAGGTGAATGACCACACCATTGAGGTTGCCCGGGTCATTACGACCTTTTTTGTATAGTTTTCTATGTATTCTTGCCACCTTTTCTTAATCTCTTCTGGTTCCATTATGTCCTTGTCGTTTCTGTCCTATATTGTACCCAACTTTGCATGAAATATTCCCTTGGTATCTCTTAACTTCTTGAAGAGATTTCTAGTCTTTCTCATTCTATTGTTTTCCTCTCTGTTTTGCACTGTTCACTTTTAAGCTTTAAATACTTTTTTCTTGGTCATGCTGCATAACTTGTAGGATCTTAATTCCCCAAACAGGTATTGAACCTGGGCCCTCAATAATGAAAGCACCAAATCCTGACCACTGGATTGTCAGGGACCTCCCTAATTTTAAATAGTTATTCTTTTAAATCTGCATATTCATTTTGGTGGTACATTAAACATCATCTGTGAAAGATAATGAACTTCCAGGAATAGCAAGTCTTTTATTTTATTGAATAGATCTTAGATGCTACAGACAGGATATGTGCAAATTTGTAAAGCTGGATCATGGCCAAAGACTATCAGTGTTTGTCATCTTTTGTTCAGTGGAAGCCAATTTCACTTAATAGTGCTAAATGATGTTACTAATATAAGTCAGTTTGGCAAATGATAAACTAAAAATTTTCATTGAGAATGACAGAAACTAAGTGATTCATTCTTCTGAATATTTTTTTTTTACATTTTTTTTACACGAACTCCCAAACATGAACCCCCCTAACAGTTTATTTTTTTATTTTATTTTATTTTTATTTATTTATTTATTTTAAACTTTATTTTACTTTACAGTACTGTATTGGATTTGGCATACATTGACATGAATCCGCTTCGGGTGTACATGAACTCCCAAACATGAACCCCCCTCCCACCTCCCACCCCACATCATCCCTCTGGATCATCCCCATGCACCAGCCCCAAGCATCCTGCATCCATCATCAAACATAGACTGGCGATTCGTTTCTTACATGATAGTATACGTATTTCAATGTAACAGTTTAAATAAAGCCATTCACTAGGTTATCCTGATTGGGTGGCAGTAAAGGTTTAATCAATATGACACTGTTCAAATATGTTTTCATTTATATTGTCTTTTTAGACTCATTACATGCCATTTAAACCTTGTACAGTAAGTATCCAAAAAGACAAACAACACAAAAAAGGACTGTATATCTTACAATGTCTTCTTGTGCCATGTGGCTCCCAGACACATGATTCCAAACAACTAAGCATGGTACAGTATGTGAAAACTTGATGAATGGGCATCAGGGGGTAGATCCATGTTTTATAGGGTTTGAAGCTTATACTTCTTAAGAAAAATAATTTAATAGACCTAGAGAATATTATATTTAATAAAGTAAGTCATAGACAAATACTATATGTTATCACTTAGAAGTGGAGTCTAAAAAATAAATATATATAACAAAATAAGAAAAGACTCATAGAAAAGAGACTAATGGTTACCAGTGGGGAGAGAGAAGGCAGGGAGGGGCAAGATAGGAGTACAGAATTAAGAGCTACAAACTACTGTCTATAATAAAGGTAACAACAAGGATATGTTATACATCACAGGGAAATATAGCCATTATTTTGTTAATAACTTTAAATGGAATATAATCTACAAAAATGCTGAATCACTATGCTATATACCTGAAATTAATATAATATTGTAAATCAGCTATACTTCAATTTCAAAAAGAATTTAATATTTCTGGTACAAAATTAGGTACTGGAAGGACATGTAAAAATAAGACAGAGAAGCTTAAGCTTCATTAACTTTTGTAGTAAATTCACCTATACATCTGGCACATAGTAAATACTCCATAATTATATGTGGAATAATTTTTTTATTTTTGCTGTTCAGTCACTCACTCATGTCCAACTGTTTTTGACCCCATGGACTGCAGCATGCCAGGGTGCTCTATCCTTCACTATCTCCTGGAGTTTACTCAAACTCAGGTGATCCAGTCAATGATACCATCCAACTATCTCATCCTCTGTTGCCCCCTTCTCCTCCTGCCCTCAATCTTTCCCAGCATGAGGGTGTTTTCCAATGAGTCGGCTCCTAGCATCAGGGGGCCAAAGTATTGGTGCTTCTGCTTCAGCATCAGTCCTTCTAATGAATATTCAAGGTTGATTTCATTTACGGTTGACTGGTTTGATCTCCTTGCTGTCTAAGGGACTCTCGAGTCATCTTCAGCACTACAGAATTCAAAAGCATCACTTCTTCAGTGCTCAGCTATCTTTATGGTCCAACACTCACATTTGAACGTGTCTCCTGAAAAAACCATAGCTTTGACTATATGGATATTTGTCGGCAAAGTGATGTCTCTGCTTTTTAATACGCTGTCTTGGTTTGCCATAACTGTTCTTCCAAGGAGCAAGTGTCTTAATTTCGTGGCTGCATTCACTGTCCACAGTGATTTTGGAGCCCAAGAAAATAAAAGTCTGTCACTGTTTCCATTGTTTACCTATCTGTTTGCCATGAGGTGATGGAACCAGATGCCATGATCTTACTTTTTTGAATGTCAACTTTTAAGACAGGTTTTTACTCTCCTCTTTCACCATTATCAAGACACTCTTTAGTTCCTCATTGCTTTCTGCCATTAGGGTGGTGTCATCTGCATATTTAAGGTTATTGATACTTCACCTGGCAATCTTGATTCCAGTTTGTGCCTCATCCAGCCTGGCATTTTGCATGATGTACTCTGCATAGAAGTTAAATAAGCAAGGTGAAAATATACAGCCTTGATGTACTCCTTTCCCAATGTTGTTCTATGTCTGGTTCTAACTGTTGCTTCTTGACCTGCATACAGATTTCTCAGGAGGCAGGTAAGGTGATCTGGTATTCCCATCTCTTGAAGAATTTTCCAGTTTGTTGTTATCCACACAGTCAAAGCCTTTACTGTAGTCAATGAAGCAGAAGTAAATGTTTTTCTTGAATTCCCTTACTTTTTCTATAATCCAAGGGATGTTGGCAATTTGATCTCAGGTTCCTCTGCCTTTTCTAAATCCAGCTTATACATCTGGACGTTCTTGTTTCACATACTGTCGAAGCCTAGCTTTAAGGATTTTGAGCATTACCTTGCTGGCATGTGAAATGAGTTTAAATGTGTGGTAGTTTGAACATTCTTTGGCATCACCTTTTTGGGGGATTGGAAGGAAAACTGGCCTTTTCCAGTCGTGTGGCCACTGCTGAGTTTAAAACTTTGCTGGCATTTTGAGTGCAGCACTTTAACAGCATCATCTTTTAGGATTAGAAATAGCTCAGCTGGAATTCCATCACCTCCACTGTCTTTGTTCATGGTAATCCTTCGTAAGGCCCGCTTGACTTCACACTCTGATATCTGGCTATAGGTGACATACCACACCATTGTGGTCATCCGATCATTATGACCTTTTTTGTATAGCTTTCTGTGTATTCTTGCCACCTCTTTTTAATTGCTTCTGCTTCCGTTATGCCCTTACCGTTTCTGTCCTATATTGTGCCCATCTTTGCATGAAATGTTCCCTTGGTATCTCTAACTTTCTTGAAAGGATCTCTAGTCTTTCCCATTCTATTGTTTTTGTCTATTTCTTTTGCACTGTTCACTTAAGAAACAAGTAAAAGACATGAAAATGAAATATATAGCCAAGTGGCTTTTACTTTTTTGACTCTTTTAGAATTATTTCCTAAGGATATATGAGCTTATTTAATTATATCCAACATTTTAACTAAATTACAACTCTAAAACTATCAAAAAGTTAAAACAAATGTAGCCAGAAGATAGCTGGTTGAGGGGTAATATAGATACTAGACATTATTAACAGATGTGTTTTTTCAAGCTATAAAGATTCATGAACTCACACTGAGAGGCATGGAGTTACAGAAATATACTGTCTACTGCATCTTACTAAAAACTACATTCAGATATATAAATAGTGAGAAGGCCCACAGAAATATTAAGAAGGGAAAATCATGGTACAGATACAATATCACCTCAAGACCTGTTAAGCCTTATTACTTTCTTGAAATTAATGACCCAAATTCCCAATAAGAATTAAATAATTAGTAGAAATCACAGAAATAAGGAGGAGTGAGAGGCAGAGAACATGTTCCAGAAATAATTCGTGGACCAGAGATCTCATCATCAACACTTACATCACTGTTAAACGTGAAGAACTAACAGTAACTCACCAAAAAAGGGAATATGTTTTACGGGTAAGTTTCTTTTTCTTTGATTTGTATGCTAATACTTTTATATAGTCTTAATGTTAACTAGAATAAGTCTTAGATATTCTTGACCAGTTACTTTCACAAGTGAATTTTAAGATCAACTTGTCAAGTTCCATGAAAAATCTTACGGGATTTTGATTGGCATTCTACTAAACTTTACAGGTTATTTTGGGTCAGAATTGATATATTTATAATCTATAGTCTTTTCATCCATAAGCAGGTGTATAGTCTATCTTTATTTTAAACAGATGTTCATTTATGTCACTTACTAATGGATGGTGGTTTCTTCTCAAGTGCATTGTATATGTTTTGCTTATTTTCAGTGAAGACTCATATAAAAATTTTGCCAGAGATGAAAAGATAGGGAAAAGAGGCCACTTTAACTTATTCTGTATGGCTACTATAACCTTGATATAAGTTGAGGCTTGTTAGCAGTAAAGTGTAAGTAAGGTGATAAGTTTCTAAGACTATAGATGCACTTATATAATAGTATATAGCAAACATACTTCAAATTTTTAAAAGTTGCCAAAATATTAAATAATATACTAGCAAATTGAACATGGCAATATGTTTTTAAATTACTGCTAATTTCTTTATTGAATATAAAGATCTATTATGAAAGTATCATGGCATTCTTGGATTATAAAAAGAAAACCATGATTTTTTTCCATTGATGTACATTTAAGTTTCTGATTTTTTATTGTTTTAAGTATTGCTGTCAGTTTAAAATCTCTATTCATATCCTGAGCCAATTTAACAAAATTAAATTTTATCAATTAGACCTAGAAAAGACATTATTTATAAAGGACAACTCTCCCATACAAAGGCTGCCAATAGTTACATTTCTTGAAATACCAAACTGACATATTCTACACTAAAACTTTGCTTTCCTAAAAATATGATCAAACTTCTAAATTACTAAATGGTATTCAATGAAAAGAAAAATCTCTGAAAAAATATTAAATATGTACTTTAGGTGTATAATAATTTCCATCTTATTCTAGTTGATAAGATTCTCTGAGTATATTGTTTCTGACTTAACATGACAAGATTTCCATTGGAGCTTAGTAAGTCAGTCAATCAGTAGATTGTAAATGCTGTCCCTTCATCCATAAGATATTTGAAGTAGCTAATACTTTTCAATATTAAGACAATACCAAAGCAGCTATGTGCTGCTGCTGCTGCTAAGTCACTTCAGTCGTGTCCAACTCTGTGTGACCCCATAGACGGCAGCCTACTAGGCTCCACCGTCCCTGGGTTTCTCCAGGCAAGAACACTGGAGTGGGTTGCCATTTCCTTCTCCAGTGCATGAAAGTGAAAAGTGAAAGTGAAGTTGCTCAGTTGTGTCTGACTCTTCCTGACTCCATGGACTGCAGCCTACCAGGCTCCTCCGTCCATGGGATTTTCCAGGCAAGAGTACTGGAGTGGGTTGCCATTGCCTTCTCCGAAGCAGCTATGTAACCCTAATCAAATATCTAACAGCCTTTGCAACAACTGATAGATATTTGAGCAGGTTGAGAAAATAACACTTCTGTACTCAGTAAGAATTCAGTAAGAACTAGAACTAGATAATATATGGTACCTTTGATAACTCATTGTGGTTGTTCAGTCACTCAGTCATACCAACTCTGTGACCCCATGGACTGCAGCTCACCAACCTTCCCTGTCCTTCACCATCTCCCAGAGATTGCTCAAACTCATGTCCATTGAGTTGGTGATGCCATCCAAGCATCTCATCCTCTGTCATCCCTTCTCCTCCTGCCTTCAATCGTTTCCTGCATCAGGGTCTTTACCTTGAGTTGACTCTTTACCTTGGGTGGCCAAAATATTGGAACTTCAGCTTCAGAATCAGTCCTTCTACTGAAAAAACCATAGCTTTGACTATAAGGACCTTGGTCAGCAAAGCAGTGTCTCTGCTTTTTAATATGTTGTCTAGGTTTATCATTGCTTTTCTTTCAGGGAGCAAGCATCTTAAATTTTCATGACTGCAGTCACCATCTGCAGTGATTATGGAGCCCAAGAAAATAAAGTCTGTCACTGTTTCCATTGTTTCCCCATCTATCTGCCATGAGGTGAAGGGACCAGATGCCATGATATTAGTTTTTTCAATGTTGAGTTTTAAGCCAGCGTTTTCACTCTCCTCTTTCACATTCATCAATAGGCTCCTTAGTTCCTCTTGGCTTTCTTCCATAATGGGGGTGTCATCTGCATATGTGAGGTTATTGATATTTCTCCCAGCAATCTTGATTCCAGCTTGTGCTTCATCCAGCCTGGCATTTCCCATGATGTACTCTGCATATAAGTTAAATAAGCAGGGTGACAACATACAGCCTTGACGTACTCCTTTTACTACTGGTACCAATCTTTTGTTCCATGTCCTGTTCTAACTGTTGCTTCTTGACCTATATCCAGGTTTCTCAAGAGGCAGGTCAAGTGGTCTTGTATTCCCATCTCTTAAAGAATTTTCCACAGTTTATGTGATCCACATGATCAAAGTGTGTTCAATGAAGCAGAAGTAGATGTTTTTCTGAAATTCTCTTACCTTTTCCAAGATCCAGCAGATATTGGCTTTGATCTCTGGTTCCTCTGCCTTTTCTAAATCAAAACTTAACATCTGGAAGTTCTCAGTTCACATACTGGTGAAGCCTGACTTGGAGAATTTTGAGCATTACTTTGCTAGCATGTGAAATGAGTGCAATTATTTGGTAGTTTGAACATTCTTGGGCATTGCCCTTCTTAGGGACTGGAATGAAAACTGATCTTTTCTGGTCCTGTGGCTAATGCTGAGTTTTCCAAATTTGCTGGCATATTGAGTGCAGCACTTTCACAGCATCATCTTTTAGGATTTGAATTAGCTCAACTGGAATTCCATCCCCTCCACTAGCTTTGTTCATAGTATGCTTCCTAAGGCCCACTTGGCTTTGCATTCCAAGATGTCTAGCTCTAGGTGAGTGATCACACCATTGTGGTTATCTGAGTCATTAAGACNTGCTGGCATATTGAGTGCAGCACTTTCACAGCATCATCTTTTAGGATTTGAATTAGCTCAACTGGAATTCCATCCCCTCCACTAGCTTTGTTCATAGTATGCTTCCTAAGGCCCACTTGGCTTTGCATTCCAAGATGTCTAGCTCTAGGTGAGTGATCACACCATTGTGGTTATCTGAGTCATTAAGACCTTTTGTGTACACTTCTGTGTATTCTTGCCATCTCTTCCTAGTATCTTCTGCTTCTGTTAGTTCTGTACCATTTCTGTCCTTTATTGTGCCCATCTTTGCATGGTATGTTCCCTTGGTATCATAACTTTCTTGAAAAGATCTCTGGTCTTTCCCATTCTGTTGTTTTCCTCTGTTTCTTTGCATTGATCACATAAGAAGATTTTATTATCTCGCCTTGATATTCTTTGGAACTCTGTATTCAAATGGGTTTAGCTTTCTTTTCCCCTTTGCCTTTCACTTTTCTTTTTTTCTTGGCTATTTGTAAGGCCTCCTCAGACAGCCTATTTTTCATTTTTACATTTCTTTTTCTTGGGGATGGTTTTGATCACTGCCTCCTATACAATGTCACGAACCTCCATCCATAGTTCTTTAAGCACTCTATCAGATTTAATCCCTTGAATCTATTTGTCGCTTCCACTGTATAATTGTAAGGGATTTGATTTAGGTCATACCTGAATGGCCTAGTGGTTTTCTCTACGTCCTTCAATTTAAGTCTGATTTGGCAATAAGGAGTTCATGATCTGAGCCACAGACAACTCCCAGTCTAGTTTTTGCTGACTGTATTGAGCTTCTCCATCTTTGACTGCAAAGAATATAATAAAGTCTGATTTTGGTATTGACCATCTGGTGATATCCATGTGTATGGTCATCTCTCATGTTAGAAGAAGGTGTCTGCTATGGCCAGTGCCTTCTCTTGGCAAAACTGTTAGCCTTTGCCCTACTTCATTTTGTACTCCTAGGCCAAACTTGCCTGTTACACCAGGTATCTCTTGACGTCTTACTTTTGCATTCTAGTCCCTATGATGAAGAAACAACATCTTTTTTGGTGTTAGTTCTAGAAAGCCTTGTTGGTCTTCATAGAACCATTCAACTTCAGCTTCTTTGGCATTAGTGGCTGGGGCATAGACTTGGATTACTATGATGTTGAATGGTTTGCCTCGGAAACGAACAGAGATCATTCTGCCATTTTTGAGATTGTACCCAAGTACTGCATTTTGGACTCTTTTGATGACTATGAAAGCTACTCCATTTCTTTTAAGAGATTCTTGCCCACAATAGTAGATATAATTGTCATCTGAATTAAATTTGCCCATTCCAGTCCATTTTAGTTCACTGTTGCTAAGATGTTAATATTCACTCTTGCCATCTCCTGTGGACCACTTTCAGTTTACCTTGTCATGGACCTAACGTTCCCGGTTCCTATGCAATACTTTTCTTTACAGCATTGGACTTTACTTTCGCCACCAGACACATGCACACCTGCTGTTGTTTCCGCTTTGGCTCAATCAGCCTCTTCATACCGTCTGGAGTTATTTCTCTGCTCTTCTCCAGTGGCATATTGGGCACCTACTGATCTGAGGAGTTTGCCCCTCAGGTGTTATAACATTAACAGTATAATGTTATATGCACAAAAGGTAGATGTAATATTTTTGGTAAATAAATGTAGAATTCCTTTATAAGAAAAAATAAGTATTGCTGTCATCACCAATCTGTTTTAATTTTATTTTTAATTGGAGGATAATTGGATTTTTGGCTTGATTGCTATCTTTTCTTTTGACTCTCACCAATCTTGGACATAAGACTGATCACACCATTTCCTTAGGAAGAGTTTCCAAAAGTATATATATCCTAATTTTAAATTCTGATATATTAATTAAATATGGAATCATCAAACTTTCTATAAAGAACCAAATAACAAATAGTATAGGCTTATGGGTCATGAAGCAAAATTGAGGTTATTATATAGGTACTTGAGAAAACAAATTTCCATAGATCTATATTGATAAAACAAAATTTTAAATGTAATAATGAGTATGATAGAAAGCAAATTTCCATAAATATTTTCTATAAAGTTAAAAATCTAATAATTAAGTACAGTTTTCATAATGAAGTTCTACAGATGTAAATAATGGCGTTCTTTGGTGGGAATAAGAGTTGAAAAGTGCTATTCCTTATCAACAAAATCCATTGTAAATATTCATCTGTGGATACTGATCTATGGTGAAATTTATTTTCATTTTGCAAATTTCTTTCCTCATAGACAACTACTGCCAAATATTGATATATATGATATGAGTGTATGGTTAATTGGACATATTCACAGATTAGAAGGCATTTTTAGAACTCTATTAGCTAAAGACTAGACCAACTGCCTTTTAAGTCTAAATTTGGCAAAAAGGAGTTCATGATCTGAGCCACAGTCAGCTCCTGGTCTTGTTTTCCTGCCTGTATAGAGGTTCTCCATCATTGACTGCAAAGAATGTAATCAATCTGATTTCAGTGTTGACCATCTGGTGATGTCTATGTGTAGAGTCTTCTCTTGTGTTGTTGGAAGAGGGTGTTTGCTATGACCTGTGCGTTCTCTTGCCAGAACTCTATTAGCCTTTGCCCTGCTTCATTCCGTACTCCAAAGGCAAATTTGCCTGTTACTCCAGGTGTTTCTTGACTTCCAACTTTTGCACTCCAGTCCCCAATAATGAAAAGGACATCTTTTTTGGGTATTAGACTGAAACCATACTCACAGAAAAATAATCAATCTAATCACACTAGGACCACAGCCTTGTCTAACTCAATGAAACCAAGCCATGCCTGCAGGGCAACCCAAGACAGGCGGGTCATGGTGGACAGGGCTGACAGAACGTGGTCCACTGGAGAAGGGAAT
>SJYX01018652.1:269013-291565 GCA_006410675.1 Oreotragus oreotragus | reverse complement strand
GTGCAATTGTGCAGTAGTTTGAGCATTCTTTGGCATTGCCTTTCTTTGGAATTGGAATGAAAACTGACCTTTTCCAGTCCTGTGGCCACTGCTGAGTTTTCCAAATTTGCTGGCATATTGAGTGCAGCACTTTCACAGCATCATCTTCCAGGATTTGAAACAGCTCCACTGGAATGCCATCACTCCACTAGCTTTGTTCGTAGTGAGGCTTTCTAAAAGGCCCATTTGACTTCACATTCCAGGATGTCTGGCTCTAGGTGAGTGATCACACCATCATGATAATCTTAGTCATGGAGTCCTTTTTTGTACAGTTCTTCTGTGTATTCTTTTTTATTATTATTCTGTGTATTCTTGCCACCTCTTCTTAATATGTTCTGCTTCTGTTAGGTCCAGACCATTTCTGTCCTTTATCGAGATATCGAGCCCATCTTTGCATGAAATGTTCCCTTGGTATCTCTAATTTTCTTGAAGAGATCTATTATGTTGCTTTGTTATATCTAAATTTTGTCTGTGTGCTGTAAGATTTTCAGTCCTGCCTACAAGGAGAAAAAAGAAGGCAGACACATTCTTTTCTTGTTTAGGGTAGAACCCCAGGAGTTGTTACACACCACCATTTCTACACATATCCCATTGGAGAAATCCTGGTCACAAAGCTACACCTAACTGTAAGAGAATCTGGAAACTATGTTGAGATATCCATATACACAGCAAAAAAAAAAAAAAAGCTAAAAGCAGTTGCCACTTGAGGGAAAGCTACCTGTTCATCTGTTACACTGAGTTTTGAAGAATACTATTTAGAAGAAAAGCAAAATGGGAGAACTTCTATGATCCTCATATGCACAGAAATAAATTTATTTAAATGAACTGAACTGAAAAACCTATTTCAAAAATTATTCCCTGCTACACATAATATGGCTGTCTATATATTAAGAAATTCTTCCAAATGTATTATATTTCCAAATACACTTATCATATATGATCTTTCAGATACTATACTATAAAAGGCTGAAGCTTTATACTTTCCAAAGCTGAAGCTTTGCCATTTCCTTTTAAAATATATTTTTAAATTCTGATATGAAAGGTTATTTTTGCATAATTTTGAACTTTAGAGAATATCAAGGACTTCCCTGGCAGTCCAGTGGTTAAGACTGCATGCTTTCCTGCAGAGGGCACAGGTCTGGTTCCTGGTTGGGGAACTAAGGTTCGGCATGCCACATGGGATGGCTAAAATTACTCATTATCACCCAGAGATAACTGATAATGTTAGTCAACTTATTTTTCTCTTATGCATATGTTTAACAAAACTCCTTTATATCTTCCTTTTTGTTACCCAGTGGTATGTTGTGCCTGCATTCCCATGTAAGTAAAAAACATTCAAAAGCCTCAATTTTAATGTTTTCTTCTCCCTAAATGCCTTACTGGTTTTACTATAAAATCATAGTACCATTGTAAAAGTGTATAGAATTATAGATGATAAAACATGAAAGATTCTTTTATACTTAAAATCTCATTATTAATATAAAGTTATTCTAAAATTAAGCTACATTCCCATGTAAGTAAAAAACATTCAAAAGCCTCAATTTTAATGTTTTCTTCTCCCTAAATGCCTTACTGGTTTTACTATAAAATCATAGTACCATTGTAAAAGTGTATAGAATTATAGATGATAAAACATGAAAGATTCTTTTATACTTAAAATCTCATTATTAATATAAAGTTATTCTAAAATTAAGCTACAAAACTTTTTCTTTGTACAAAAAATTTGAATTGTGGTTTACTGTTTACCTTCGTTGCAGTGTTGAGGCTATATTCTTGTTTGATTAAGGTGTTACATTCAGGCCAATCCTCTTTTGCCTCCACTTTACCTATTGTCTATTTATTATGTCATGATATCAGTTTTGACCTGTACCTTCCTACCTCTGGGCTTCCCTGGTGGCTCAGAGATTAAAGCGCCTGCCTCCAATGCAAGAGAACCAGGTTCGATCCCTGGGTCGGGAAGATCCCCTGGAGAAGGAAATGGTAACCCACCCCAGTATTCTTGCCTGGAGAATCCCATGGATGGAGGAACCTGGTGGGCTACAGTCCACGAGGTCACAAAGAGTCGGACACGACTGAGCGACTTCACTTTCACTTTCACTTCTTTTCCTGCCTCTAGGCATCTTTGCCTAAAAATGCAGCCCTAAACCCATCACAATTATAAGCACATCAAAGACTATTTTCTTTGCTTAGTTGCAGAGGTCTATACAAGACTGTATTACATGCATAACTTAGACATAAAAGTTTTCACTAAAATTCCTAAGCATGATTATCCAGCCTTTACTTTCTGTGGTGACATAATGTTGTCAGTCATAGAATGTGACATATTAATACCAGTTTTTAATTACCTTAATATAGATTTTTTTTCTCTTAGATGTGGATTTTCGGGTTATACCTTTCTATCATTTAAATATTTAACATATTTTTGAATTCTAATATACTAAATCACAATACTGTGAAACAAGATGTCTTCTTTCCAGAATTCTCCTACTCATAAATGAACAGTAACCTAGCAAAAGATAACAATAATCTTAGGTGCAAACATTAAACAATTTGGGTTTTAACCCAACTTTTTCTCTTTTTCAACGTCTCAAACCTTCTCTGACTTACTTATTAATTAGACTAGTTAACTGTGCTGATCCAGGATAGAATTGTTCCCAAATAAATTTTTGCAAGTAAATAATGAAGAATTTTGCCTAAGGATTGATCGATTCAGTTCAGTCGCTCAGTTGTGTCTGACTCTTTGTGACCCCATGAATCACAGCACAGCAGGCCTCCCTGTCCATCACCATCTCCCGGGGTTCACTCAAACTCATGTCCATCAAGTTGGTGATGCCATCCAGCCATCTCATCCTCTGTTGTCCCCTCTTCCTCCTGCCCCCAATCCCTCCCAGCATCAGAGTCTTTTCCAATGAGTCAACTCTTTGCATGAGGTGGTCAAAGTACTGGAGTTTCAGCTTTAGCATCATTCCCTCCAAAGAACACCCAGGGCTGATACGTTATAGTAAAAGTAACTAACTAAACCATGAAGTTAAGAGTAAAAAGAATATGTGCTAACTTGGCTAGTATGGAGTACAGCAAAAATACCTTGTATCAATAGTCCCCAGTTGTAGACAGACAGATTCAGGCAGTTTTTATGCTACAAACTTTAAGAATACTACGGTGGTAGTCAAGAAAGACAAGCCCTAGTTTGTCTAAACTAGTCAAGACTAACCATCTGACAAGTCACTTTTGGGGATCTCAGTTTGCTCATCAATAAAATAAGATATAACCATCTGACAAGTCACTTTTGGGGATCTCAGTTTGCTCATCAATAAAATAAGATATAACCATCTGACAAGTAACTTTTGGGGATCTCAGTTTGCTCATCAATAAAATAAGCTATAACTAGAAGAGTCTTTTCAGCACTAAAATTCTATGCATATGAGTACATATAATTAAACAGAACCCAAATTAAAATTCTATATACAACTATGGGGTGAAAAAAATCATTTGTGCATAGATGGTAAAGAATCCTCCTACAATGCATGAGACCTGGGTTCGACTCCTGGATTGGGAAGATCCCCTGGAGGAGGGCATGGCAATCCACTCCAGTATTGTTGCCTGGAGAATCCCCATGGATAGAGGAGCCTGGCAGGCTACATTCCATGGGGTTGCAAAGAGTCGGACATGACTGAGTGACTAAGAACAGCACACCCAGTGGTACAAATAAATTTGAATATTCTCTTAGAGAGTGAACAACTGCTTTATTCAAAAATGCTTTTGAATTAAATCCTGTTAAATACTGCCTTTAAAGGACTTACTTTATGCTGAAATTTACTCGAGCATAAGATGCAATATCAGGGTGTCCAAGCAAAGGAGCTAATATAGAAAGAATAATTTCTAAATAAATAGAATGATTTCACATATATTTGCCAACAAAAGTCATAAAATTATTTAACTTTAGAGCTGGATCTGGACTTCTTACAGATATTTTACATGTATTAAGTTCTCCATTCAGAATTTATATCAATTCTTTTACTTTTACTATGTCCCCAAGATGTCTCTTTGCACACAAAAAATATTTGTTATATTGTTGGTCTCTAAGTTTGAGTTTAAATCATGCATCTTCCTTATCAAAATGAGGTAGTATCTTTAGCTATTTTAAACTATCTTAATAGCTTACAAAATGGCTTCATATAACCATAAATCTATGTTCTCAAGGGGAGTAAGAGAAGAATCAGGGTTTTTCTAGTTACATAAAGAAAATAAAATGCCCCTCATGCCCAAATCTAATCATCCTACAATTTGCTCTGACTTCCCTGGTGGCTCAGACGGTAGTGTCTGCCTGCAATGCGGGAGACCCGGGTTTGATTCCTGGGTCGGGAAGATCCCCTGGAGAAGGAAATGGCAATCCACTCCAGCACGCTTGCCTGGAAAATCCCATGGACGGAGGAGCCTGATAGGCTACAGTCCATGGGGTCGCAAAGAGTCAGACACGACTGAGCGACTTTACTTAGCATTCCATTTAAAGTTGATCTACTTCAGCCTCCACCATAGACATACACATCTCTCAAGAAACACAGATGTCAGGAACTTGTAAAGTATTCCAGTGATGCACTATGACTAACACTTCCCTTGTGACTCAGCTGGTAAAGAATCAGCCTGCAGTGCAGGAGAAATGAGTTTGATCCCTAGATTGGGATCATCCCCTGGAAAAGGGAAAAGCTACCCACTCCAGTATTCTGGCCTGTTTGGTTTTTTAAGAGCTGGCTGTTAGTCATTTAATAGCACATGACTGAGGTAATCCCAGGTTATGTTTCCTGTCAGCCAAGTGTCCACATATCAAAGACAAGACCTGTAACTGTTCCTAATTGTACAACTCCCAGAACTGAATTTTTAACTTTCATGAATCTTTCTCCAGATGGATATGAGAGAGAGTAAGGTCCATATGCTGGGTAATTTATTGCTTGTCTTTGAACCTATATAGCAATGTTGTTCAATAGAAATATAATGCAAACCACATATATGTTAACCTTAACTTTTCTACATGTTAAAAGTACATCTCAAATAACATGTTAAATTTTCATCAGAAATACTTTATCTGTATTTAGAGTTCATAGTTTTCAGTTGAAGAAGTAATTTCAGGTACCCAAGTTGGTCCATACATTCTTAAAAGTTTTTCCAATTACTGAGAATCAGTTTTTAAATTTAAAATTTTTAAATAGATGAAATTTAAAAATTAGTTCCTCAGTCATAGTAGCCATGTTTCAAGAGTTCAATAGCCACTCACAGTAGTAAGTCCCCATACTAGACAGTGCAACTATAAAGCATCAGCACCTCAAAAGTCTTGCAGACCCTTGATCCTTAACACTGTGCCAGTGTGATGTGTGGAATCAAATGATTTATTTAACTCTTCAATGCTTTAGTTTTCTGAGACAACAATAATCTTAGAGGAATAAACAATTAATAATTCAACTATTTAATCATAGACATTCTAATGATTGCTATAATCATTAAGTCACTCACATGATAGAGCAGCTGCCATTTGTGGCATGTCAGGTTATTTTAAAACCAACTCATCAAGCAAGCAGTAGCTCATTTTGAAGAAGAGCTTAACCTTGTTAGATGTTAGTAGCTAAAAATGCTAAGCATTTATAGAATTTCTTTAAAGGACTTTACAAGATTAATTATATTAATCTTATAATAATGTATTGTTCCTGTTAGTGAATTCCTGAGGTCAAAGAAGGCCTTTCTGTATGACAAAAATGTTCAACAATCAATTTGTCATATATTCTATACTATAGTGTATATAAATTCAAGTCTTAATATCTCACTCCTGAGAGACGAACAAGAAAAAATGTTCACCTTAAGTAACTTTTCTGATCCAGACTACAATAAACTAATCTTAACACAGAAAAAGTCCTTTTGTAACCTTCATCACTTGTGTACTGTCTATGAAACAAGTACAGCTTTCTTGATTATATGAAAAAGATTTTAAAGTCCCATTTTTATGGTACTTAACCTCTAAACTGCCGTCAGAACCATAATAACACCATCCATTTTTATGCACCTTCCGTTTTTCTAAGTGCTTACCTGCATCATTTTATTATCTTAGCAGCCCTAAAAGATACACAAAACAGATGTTTTGTTAATTTTTTGAATGAAATTCAGAGAGGCTGAGTGCCTTGCATACATAGTACATAGTGATCAATGCAACAGCTAGAGCCAGAATTCAGGTCTTATAATTTTAGCCACTGTTTATCAAGTGCATACTTTTAGCTGAACACTGCATTATCTCACAGTAATCTTATATCTGTTTTACAGATGGAGAAAATATTATTCACAAAGATTGTTACATATAAGTCCTTCTTTCTGAAAGCATGTGTTCTTCTCTACTGTGCTGAGTCCAGAAATGAACTGTAATCAAAGTAGAATAAAAGAACCAATCTTCATCAAAAACAAAAATTACTATAGACTAGCACACGTTACTTGCCCAGCATAGTGCTATGCTTGGCAATTACCATCATGTTTCATATTCATAACAACCAAACAACCGTTAAGAGTTAAGTATTAGTTTTCCCATTTATAAGTAAGGACAGAGGCTCAAAGTGACAGAAGCAGAATTTAAAACCATTCCTGTTTGACTCCAAATCTTATACTCTGAACCACTCTGTCATTCTGCTTCTGAATTCCTAGTTCACTGTAAATTCCCATATATTTCTTACTGCCTAATGTTACTTATTTTTTGAGTTGTTTTGTCTTTTGTGGGGTGGGGGGCTGTCATTAAAAAAAAGATAGTGAGGTTTACTTTGTCATCTTTGTTTACCAAATTATCCTGAGGTTTACTTTGTCACCTTTGTTTACTGAATTATCCTAACAATGCCAAAAGTGAATATTTGTACCATTTTCATAGCATAATGCAGGAAAGTAGCTTTGATCAGTGTGTCATACAATCTCTATAATAACTTTGAGCAATGAGCTGGCAGATTATAGTACTACTATGGAACTGAATTTCTCTACCTTAGACTTTGAGCTCTAAACAGTTCCTTTACCTATTCAGTGGTAAGCATCAACAATTTCTCCAAAGTTAAAAGAAATTGACTTGTTTGTTGAGTATTTTGATTTAAAGTTGTATTTATAATAACAAAATATGAGATAGAAGACTAAGCATTATTACAGTAAATTTGCTTACACTGTAGCTAAATAATTTACATTAACAGAGGCCATGAAGTGTGAGTGAGGAATGATTTCTTAAGTCAAAAAACTCTTTTTTCTTATGGACTTCTCATTTCACATTGCCTTAATAATCAGAAACACAAGTATTTAGATCTTCTTAACACTTTTTCATAACAAATGGTTTGTTAACCTGAGCACAATAAATACTTCTGGGGCAAATTTTCTGTTAAAATTCAATTGGTTCTTTTTTATTTTCTGGCTAAATTCCACAATTAGTTACTGTGTTCCTGGTAAGACTGCCTCTAAGAAGGAAGTAAAACAAGTTTGTGCATATACATACATATTGCACGGTCAAAAGTGAAGACAAAATGTGAAAGAAAAGCATGTTGTTTCTAGTAAAACTCATTCCTTATCTAGAATTAGGTGTACTCATAAATATATGTACTATAATAAGTAAAGATGGCTATTTCATTATTTTTTATAAAATTTATAGTTTTTCAAGCTAATAGTCTAGATATTTGGAATGTATTCATTTAAGCAGAAGAAATAGCTGGCAAAAATTTTATGTCAGGTGGTATGCATGCTGTTTATAACCTTTCTTCTCTTTATTCAGTGTAAGGTAACTAGATGTGACAGGGTATGACATATCACAGACATGACTCAGGTCAGGAACTGCAAGAAGTCAGAAAAACAGTACCTTTTAAAAGGGCCTAAATAAATAGGACTTAAAGATCTATAGAGTGTAGTATAGTCTTTTTTTTTTTTTTTAACCCTGTTATCTATCAAAAAGAATTGAGTTCAACTGCTTAAATGTTGAGGAAAGTCTCTTACTCAGAGGAAAGTGAATTAGGGTAATATGCCCTGCCAATTCAGGTTGGGGAGGAATCTCTTCTTTCCTTTAAAATTAGGAGTGCCTACTGGCAGACATATCTGTTTGTTTAGAGTTTATATATCTATTTGTTGACCAAAAATTCAATGATATCGTTTCCATCACCTACTTTTCCTTTTTGTCTGAAGCCGTTGCAATTATTTAGCTTTCATTACGAATTCCTGTCCCAAAGCATGGGATTTCAACAAAGAACATGGTTAGATCACAAGGCTTGCTTTTAAAGGGCTGAATTTTGTTTCTGTAATAGGACAATAACTGTGTACATTAGTAAATGGTAAAGTATGACATACACTTGGAGAAATGTATATACTGTAAGTGTTCAACTCAGTAAACATACCCATATAACAGCCAGATAATGAAACTGAACTTCACAACACCCTAACAAATCTCCCTTGCCCCACCTTCTCAAACCTCCAAAGGATAAACATTTCTGACTTCTAATACTACAAGTCAGTTTTAACTGATCTTGTATGAAAATTGTCCATCTCTAGAAATATTAATAGGTTTACTCATAAATGTATGTACTTTAGTAATGTATGTTGATGACTAGTAGGGTCTTTTTGGGCAGGGTTGGGGTCTGACTTATTTCACTTAACATTACTTTTGTGAATTGCACACATATTATGTATATTATTCCATTGTATATAGCAATATATAACACAATGTATTTATTCATTTTGTCAGTGATGGGTATTTCAGTTGTTTCCAGTTTGGGGCTCTTATAAATAGTCTTCTAAATATCCTTTGTATGAATATACCCATCCATTTCTATATATATTCAACTTCAATAGATACCTCCAAAGATTTCTTCATAGTAGCTGAAGCAATTTATATTTTTGTCATCAGTACATGAGAACTACAGTTTAGTCTCATCTTTGCCAACAGTTGTTAGCCCTCGCCATCATCTTAACTCAGTCTGAAGGGTGTGTACTGCTATTATAGATGTAGTTTGTATTTCTTTGATGACTTCTGAAACTGAGCATCTAGTTGTATGTTTTTGGCAGTCTGTTTTGTAAAGTTCTTTTTCTCGTGTTTTTTCAGTTCTTTATATAATCCTAATATTTAACTGCAAGTATTTTCTACTAAAGTTCCCTTTTTTTGCTTTTCTAATATTATATTTTGATGAGTGGAAGTTTTTAATAGTAATGTACTGCAGTTCCTCATTTTTTCTCATTATGTTGATTAGATTGTGTGCCCTGTTTTAAAAAGTTTGTAATACTCCAAGGTATTGAAGAGATATAGTATGTTTTAAGATCTTTGTCTTACCTTTTATACTTTGATCTATAATCCATATAAAATTTATTTTTGTATACATTATGGGAAAATATTTTTTAAATGTGTGTTTTAACCACATGGATATCCACAAAGACCAGCACCAATTACTTAAAAGATTATCCTTTCTCTATTGCTCTACAGTGTCACATTTGTTTTAAATCAGGTAATTGAACTGTATATATCATCATTGTTTCAAGTACTATAGAGTTATAAAAGGTCTGGGTTTCTAGTTATGTGAGTCTTTTTGGTTTGTTTTTGTTCAGAATTGCCTGACTATTCATTTCCATTTTACAAACAACTATCAACACAGAAAGCTCTGCTAGGACTTTAATTGGGTCTGCATTCATTCTGTAAAATCGATTTAAAAGGAACTGACATCTGTAGAACATTGAATCTTCCATATATCTTTCCATTTATTCAAGTCTTTACTTTTTATGAATATTTCATAATTTTCAATGCAGCAATTCTTATTTTTGAAATATTTAGGATATTTATGCTATTATAAGTAGTATATTTTGCGTTTCATTTCCTGTATGCTTTCATAAATAAATTTTTGTGTATTTGTCTTATATGCACTGATTTCTTTTTAAAAAGGAGACTGCAGCAGATATGTGGAACAGAAGCACCATTGAGAAAGAAATAAAAGAGTGGCTCCTGAGGTTACTTAAGAGAGACTACAAACCAACAACAATAAAACAAAACTAATAACCAAATTATAGTGGTCCTTGTCTACTAATGGCCTATACCTGGACGACCTGTAAACTGGTTTTTATCCTCTACCTATTCTCTTGTTTTTCATTTGTATGATATTATCTCTTAGCATTGCCAGTTATTTTTACTGAATTCTAATTATTAAATTCAAAAAATTATACATGTATCAATGGTGTTATATTCCTCCAGAGAAAATTTTCCTTTTCCTGTGCTGGGCAAGAATGAGGGATAACGACTTAAATACAATCAGTTACTGTGCTAAATTGATGCTGGGTTGTAATTTTAGTAAAATTCAGCCTACCTCTGACCTTCCTCTATACCTACGCATGTGTGTGTGTGTGTACATACATACATATACAAAGACACATATAATAATATGTATTATGTATGATACAATTTGTGGCAAGTGAAAAAGATAAAAAACTTTATCCAGATTTTTATTTCTTCTCAGATGGAATTCTGGTGTGAAGCAAACTTTTCCACCCTACTTAATATTGTCTTATCCTTCAAGTAAATCTTGAATTTTATTGGATACTAGTGTACTTACAATATCGTGTTAATTTCAGGTATACAGCAAAGTGATTCAGTTATACATATATTCCATTTTTTCAGATTCTTTTCCCATATAGGTTATTATAGAAAATTAAGTACAGTTCCACATGCTATACAGTAGATCCTGGTTATCTGTTTCCCAAGACCCTAGTTTATCCCTCCCCACAACTTTTTCCTTTGGTAGCCATAAGTTTGTTTTTGAAATCTGTATGATTCTGGTTTTCTTTCTTTTTTTTGTAAATCAGCTCATTTACATCATTTTTTAAAATTAAATTCTACATATGAGTGATAATATGATATTTGTCTTTCTCTGACTTCATATAATAATTTCTAGGTCCACCTATGTTCCTGCAAATGATATTATTTCATTCTTTTTTATGGCTGAGTAGTATTACATTGATATTTTTACTAATTCTTCCTTATCCATTCCTCTGCCTATGGACATTTAGAGTGCTTCCATGTATTGGCTGTTGTAAACAGTGCTTCAGTGAACATTGTGGTGCATGTATCTTTTCAAATTATAGTTTTCTCTGGATATATGTATGCCCAGGAATGGGATTCTTATATCATAGGGTAGTTCTATTGTTTAGTTTTCTAGGGAACCTCCATAGTGTTTGTACCTGACTCATTGGAAAAGACTCTGATGCTGGGATGAATTGGAGGCAGGAGAAGAAGGGGACGACTGAGGATGAGATGGCTGGATGGCATCACAGACTCGATGGACGTGAGTCTGAGTGAACTCCGGGAGATGGTAATGAACAGGGAGGCCTGGCGTGCTGCAATTCATGGGGTCGAAAAGAGTCGGACACGACTGAGTGACTGAACTGACTGACTGACATTCCCACTAACAGTGTAGGTGGGTTCAGTTTTCCACACACCCTCTTCAGCATTTGTTTCTAGACTTTTTCATGATGGCCATTCTAACCAGTATGCGGTGATGATACCTCATTGCAATTCAGATTTGCACTTCTCTAATAATTAGTGATGTTGAGCATCTTTTCCTGTACTTTTTGGCAATTTCTTTGGAAAAATGTCTATTTAGATCTTTTGTCCATTTTTTGATTTTTTTTTTCCCTTTTTTTTTGGACGTACAGCTAGCTGCATGAGCTATTTGTATATTTTAGAGATTAATCCCTTGTTGGTCACTTCATTTGCAAATATTTTCTCCCATGCTGTGAATTGTCTTTGCATTTTAGTGATGGTTTCCTTTGCTATGCAAAGCTGTTAAGTTTAATTACATCTTTGTTTTTGATAATTACAAAGATAATAACCATTTATCTTTGTTTTTATTTTCATTGGTCTAGAAGGTGGATTCAAAAAGATATTGCAGCAATTTATGTCAAAGTGTTCTGTGTTTTCCTCTAAGAGTTGTACAGTTTCTGGCCCTACATTTAGGTCTTTGATCCATTTTGAGTTTTTGTGTGGGTGGTGCATACACAAAATTCTCATTTCACCCTTTTACAGTTAGCTGCCCAGTTTTCCCAGCACTGTTTGCTGTAGAGACTATCTTTCCTCCATTATATAGTCTTCTCTGTTGTACACTAGTTGACCACAGGTTCATAGGTTTATTTCTGGGCTTTCTCTCCTATTCCATTGATCTATATTTTTGTGCCAGTACCATACTCTTTCTATGACCATAGCTTTGTCTGGTGTCAGGAAGCCTGATTCCTCCAACTCTTTTTCTTTCTCAGGATTTTTTTGGCTATTTGGGTCTTTTCTGTATCCATATGAATTTCAAGATTTTTTATTCTACTTCTGTGAAAAATGCCATTGGTAATTTGATAGCAATTGCACTGAATCTTTAGATTGCCTTGGGTAGTATTATTAGAAGTATTGATTCTTCTAATCTTAGAACATGGTTTATCTCTCCATCTGTTAGTATTATCTTTGATTTCTTTCATCAGTGTCTTATAGTTTTTCACAGTACAGTTCTTTTGTCTCCCTAGGTAGTTTTATTACTAGGGATTTTATTATTTTATGATGTGTTAGCAAATGGGATTATTTCCTTAATTTCTCTTCCGAATCTTTCATTGCTAGTATATAGAAATGCAATAGATTTCTGTGTGTTAATTTTGTAACGTGCAACTTCACCAAGTTCAGTGATAAGCTCTAGTAGTTTTCTGGCAACATCTTTAGGGTTTTCTATATACAGTATCATTTCAGCTACAAACAGTGACAATTTTACTTCTTCTCTTCCCATTTGGATTCTTTTTTTTCTCTGCTTGCCATGACTAGGACTTTCAAAACTATGTTGAATCAAAGAGGCAAGCATGGACATCCTTCTCATGTTCCTGATCTTAGAGGAAATGCTTTTAGTTTTTCAATATTGAGAATGATGTTACTGTGGGTTTGTCACATATGGGCTCTATTATTGTGAGGTAGGTTCCCTCTATGACCACTTTCTGGAGTTTCCAGCTCACTTATTCACTTCCACCTCATTTTTTTTCTGCTGCTGCTGCTACTAAGTCACTTCAGTCGTGGTTGACTCTGTGCAACCCCATAGATGGCAGCCCACCAGGCTCGCCCGTCCCTGGGATTCTCCAGGCAAGAACACTGAAGTGGGTTGCCATTTTCTTCTCCAACGCATGAAAGTGAAAATTGAAAGTGAAGTTGCTCAGTCGTGTCCGACTCTTAACCAACTCATGGACTGCAGCCTACCAGGCTCCTCCGTTCATGGGATTCTCCAGGCAAGAGTATTGGAGTTGGTTTTTTTTTTTTCCCTGCTATTGATTCCAAATATGACAAACCCATAACTTATACTCAACACTTAGTGGGAAGTTTAACACTTTTCCTCTTGGATGAGTAACAAGACAAGGACACCCACCCTTGCTACTTGGAATCAATAGAGTATTAGCTGTTTTAACATGAGCAATTAAGGAAGAAAAAGAAATAAAAGACATTTAAGTCAAAAAGGAAGAAGAAAAGCTGTCACCATTTGCAGATAATATATACAGAAAACCCTAAAGACTCCCCTAAAGACAAAGAACTATTAAACAAATTTAGTACACTCTCAGAATACAAAATCAATTTTCAAAAATCTGTTGCATTTTTATATACTAATATTGAACTATCAGAAAAATTAAGAGAATAATCCTATTTTCAAATGCACCAGAAAGAATAGGAATAAATTTAGCCAATAAAGTCAATGACCTGAACATTGAAAACTACAAAATTGAAACTGAAGACGACACAGTAAGTGGAAAGATAAATTGTGCTCATGGGTTGGAAGAATATTGTTCAAATTTCCATACTACCAAAAGCAACCTACAGATTAAATGCAATCCTAATCAAAATTCCAATGGCATTTTTCACAGAAATCAAACCAACAATCTTAATTTGTATGGAAATACAAAAGACCCAAAATAGCCAAACCAGTCTTGGGGAAGAACAAAGCTGTAACATCAAGCTTCCTCATTACTGTAGTAATCAGAACACAGTGTGGTACAGGCATTAGTAGACACAGAGACCCATAAAACAGAATGGAGGGTCCAGAAATAAATCCATGCAAATATAGTCAACTGATTTACAACAAAGGATCCAAGAATACTCAATGAAGATAGAACAGACTCTTTAATAAACGGCATTAGGACTGTACAACTGTACAGCCATGTGCAAAAGAATTACTGAACCACTCTCTTATATACAGCACACAAAAAATTCAAGATGGATCAAAGACTTGAATATAAGATGTGAAGTCATGAAACTCCTAGAAGAAAACATAGGAAAGCTCCTTGACATCAGTCTTGACAATGATATTTTGGATTTGACATCAAAAGTAAAAAACTAGTAAGTGGGACTAAAGCAAACTAACGGACCATCAACAAAATAAAAATGCAACCTACAGAGTGATAGAAAATATTTGCAAATCATATTTCTGATAAGGGGTGAATATCCAAAATCTATATAAAGAACTCACACAACAGAAAAAAAAATTGAACAATCCAGTTTAAAGTGGGCAGAGGATCTGAATAGACATTTTTCCAAAGAAAACATACAGTCTTGACAAAAGGTACATGAAAAGATGCTCATAATTAAGGAAATGCAAATCTAAAAACAATGAGATAGCACTTCACACCTGTGAAATAATTGTTCTTAAAAAGAAATAACGTGTTTGTGAGGATATGGGGAAAGGGACCTTTGACCTTTGGTGTGAGTGTAAACCGGTACAGCCAGTATGGAAAACAGTATGAAATTCCTCAAAAAATGAAAAATGGAACTACCATATGATCAAGTAATTCCACTTTTAGGTCATTTATTTAAAGGAAACAAAGACACTCAAAATGATATCTGCATGTTCACATTCACTGAGAAGCATTATTTGCAATAGCCAAAACATGGTAGGTATACAGGTATGCACATGCACACACCACGTAATGTTGTTAAGCCAGTAAATGAAAATGGAAATCTTGCCGTTCATGATTACATGGAAAGATTTTGAGAGCATTATGCTAAGTGAAGTAAGTCAGAGAAATACAAACACTGTATGATCTTACTATATGTGGAGTCTAAGAAAAACCCATGGATACAGAGAGCAGATCTGTAGTTACTAGAGGCAGAGGCTGGATGAAGTGAATGAAGTTGCTGAAAAGGTACCAAGTTCTGGTTGTAAGATAATGTCCTGGTGAAGTAATATACATCATGGTGACTACACTTTTAACAGTACTGTATTGCATATTCAAAAGTTGCTACAAGAGTAAATACAGAAATTCTCATCACAGGAAAAAGAACTGTAACTGTGTATGGTGATGGATGTTAATTAATCTTATTATATAATTTATACATATGTATTTATGATGTATCATAATAAAAGTCATTATATGTACACCTAAACTAGTACAGTGTCATATATCAATTATGTATCATTTTAAAAGAAAAAACAAAAAATGAAATTACATATGTAAGCCATAGCAATAATTAAATGTCAGTAGTGTAAATACATCAATTTTAAAACAAATTTGTGGGAGAGTAATAAATAGGAGGGGCTTCCCTCATAGCTCAGTTGGTAAAGAATCTGCCTGCAATGCAGGAGACCCAAGTTCAATTCTTGGGTCAGGAAAAGCCCCTAGAGAAGGAAATGGCAACCCACTGCAGTATTCTTGCCTGGAAAATCCCATGGACAGAGGAACATGGCAGGCTACAATCCACAGGGTCGCAAGAGTCAGACATGACTTAGTGACTAAACCACCAGCACCACCACCACTAAGCCACCACCATTACCAATAAATAGGAGACTGGGATTGATACATTACTATATATAAGATAGATAACTAATAAGGATCTACTGTATAGCATAGGGAACTCTTCTCAATATTCTGCAGTGATCTGTACGGGAAAAGAATCTAGAAAAAAGTAGCATGACGTTAGTCACTCAGTCATGTTCAACTCTATGGCTCCACAAGCTAGCCTGCCAGCTCCTCTGTCCATGGAATTTTCCAGGCAAGAATACTGGAGTGGGTTGCCATTCCCTTCTCCAGTAGGAAAGAGTGGATATATGTATAATTGATATACTTTGCTGTACAGCAGAAACGAATACAACACTGAAAATCAACTTTCAAAAGAAGAGATTTGCAGAATGTTAAGAAAAAAATGGCCCAGTATATATGCTATTTACCAGAAAGAAACTCATTTGAGGTACAGTGATACAGGTAGGCTGTGTGTAAAAGGATAGAAAAAAGTATACTGTCAAAACAATCAGAAGAAATCAGGACTAGCTCTATTAATGTCAGATAAAGTAGACTTCAAAGAAAATTACCATGGACATAGGACATTACATAATCATAAAGAGCAACACAGCAGGAAGACATAGTAAGCCTAAAGATGTCTGTGCTGAACAAGAGAGCTACCAAATAAGTGAAGCCAAATAAGGACAGAATTGAAAGAAGAATTAGACAAGCCCATGTTTCTCAAAGACATCAACACCCCTCGCTCAACAACTGGTAGAACAACTAGATGAATTCAGCAAAGACAGAGAAGAATTCAATAGCACCATCAAATACCCAACAACATCAGAATATATATACTTTTCCATTGCTTGTGAAATAAATACCAAGAGAGACCATATACTGAGTCAAAAAACAAATGTCAACAAATTTAAAACAACTGAGTTCTCTGGATTGTATGAAGTCAAAGTAGATATTGATATAGTATAGAAAAATAATCTAAATATAACAAGAAATCTCCAAACAGTTGGAAACTCAAAAGTACCCTTCTAAACAATCCCTAAATCAAAAAAGGAAGTCTCAAAGGAAATTTTATAATATAACGAACTGAGTAAAAATGAAATATGACATTGAAATTTGTGAGACATGTTAAAGAAATGCCAAAAAGCACATTTCTAGCATTAAGTGCTTCTATTACATTAAAAGTCTCAAATCAGTATTTTTAAGTTCTCACCTCCAGAAACTAGAAAAAGAGAAGCAAAATAAAGCAAGATGAAGGAAGAATATAAGAAGAGCATAAGTCAATACAACCGAAAATGGGAAAATGACAGAAAGATAGGGCTGGTTCTTTGATGAGGTCAATAAAATAAAATAAACTTCTAGCAAGGCTGATCAAAAAAGAGGGAGAGAGAGAAGATGACTTTCTGTTCTACTATTATTGGGAAGAAAAAAGAACTGCAAACATCAAAATGATAATAAAGGAATACTATAAATAATTATCCATATCTACCAGAACTCCCAGTATGAAATGGATAACCTAAATGGTCTTATGAATTTATAATTTGAAAACTTCAGAAGTTTCTTCAGGCCTAGATGACTATGTTGGAGAAGTCTATCAAACTTAAAAGAAGACTAAACACCAATTCAAAACCATCTCTTTAAGAAAAAAGTAGAGAAGGGAACACTTTCCAACTCCCGTTTATAAAGCCAGAATGACCCTGATACCAAAGCCAGGCAAACATAGTACAAAAAAGAAAAGAACAACTCAATATTCTTCATGGAAGTAAATGAAAAAAAAATTAACAAAATATTAAGCAATGGAACTCAGCAAAATATAAAATTAATTCATATTATGAAGTGAAATATACCAGGCATAAATGACTGGTTTGGTATTTAAATGTAACCTACTCCATGAACAGACTAAAGAAGACAAATCATATGATCATATCAGTCAATGTAAAGAAAGCATCTGAGGAAATTCAACATTCATTCATGATGGAAAAAACTGAGGAAAACAGAAAAAGAGTGGGACTTCTCCAACTTGATAAGGAGCATCTATGTTAGGACTACAGTAAGCATTATAATTAATGATGAAAGACATTTTTTTTTCCCTAAGTTGGGAACATGGCAAAGATAGTCACACATATCACTGTCATTCAGCAAAGTTCTTGAAGTTCTAGCCAGTGCAATAAGGCAAGAAAAAAGGGGTTAGCGTTGAGGGCTCAGCACTAGAGAAGCTGGTGTAAGTGACTTCAGCAAATTATAGCATGATAAATGTGGGGAAAGCATCAGCAAAGCTTTCCTGACAAAAGCCAGTTTGGATCTCCAGCCTCTTCTCTGTGGGTCCCTGGGGTGGAGGGCAGGGGGGAGGGGGAGAAGCATACAAACTGAAAAGAATTAAAACTATCTCTATCTGCTGTTGACATGATGGTCTGTATAGAAAATTGCAGGAATCTAAAAACAATAAAACCATTTAGAGCTAATAAATGATTTCAGAAAGGTTGCAGGATAAGAAATTTTGAAACTTAGCTGTATTTCCTTACAACTAATAATAAACACATAGATACCAAGATTTAAAATACAATACATATACAATTACTCAAGACAATCAAATATTTAGGTGTATATCTGACCAGAAAATGCAAGACTTTTCTGCTGAAAAATATAAAACACATGAAAAAATCAAAGATTTAAATCAATCTAGTTGGAAGGTTCACCAAAGAAAAGGCACCAGTTCTCTCCAAATTGTTATACAGATTTAAGTCAATTTCTGTCAAAATCCTAGGAAGTTTAATGCCAGATACAGATAAGATCATTGAAACTTTTATATGGAACATTGGAATCATGATGGTGGAGGATTACGTGGAACTGACTTATCCCCTCCAGCCCGTCATAAAACATCAAAAATACATCTACATGTGGAATGGTATTCATGGAATACTAGCTAGAAACTTGCATAACTCCTATATAACCAAAGCTGTATGAAAGATTTCCACATAACCAGGTATGATGGGGTAAAATCTCACTGGGTTGGGATGTGTGCCCATGGGAGGGATCTAAGGAAGAGGTCTGCATGGGTAGACCCACACCCCAGAGGGTGAGCAGATCAAGTCAATCTAGGCATCCCAGTCCAGGAATCCTGTAGAGAGAAGAAAAGCCCCCTTTCCTGCTGTGAAAATCCCTAAGACACAGAGGCAGCCAAGATCTCAGGCAATGAATAGCACAGTTCAGTTCAGTTCAGTCGCTCAGTCGTGTCCGACTCTTTGCCACCCCATGAATCACAGCACACCAGGCCTCCCTGTCCATCACCATCTCCCGGAGTTCACTCAGACTCAAGTCCATCGAGTCCATGATGCTAATCAGCCATCTCATCCTCAGTCGTCCCCTTCTCCTCCTGCCCTCAAGCCCTCCCAGCATCAGAGTCTTTTCCAATGAGTCAACTCTTCTCATGAGGTGGCCAAAGTACTGGAGTTTCAGCTTCAGCATCATTCCTTCCAAAGAAATCCCAGGGCTGATTTCCTTCAGAATGGACTGGTTGGATCTCCTTGCAGTCCAAGGGACTCTCAAGAGTCTTCTCCAACACCACAGTTCAAAAGCATCAATTCTTCGGCACTCAGCCTTCTTCACAGTCCAACTCTCACATCCATACATGACCACAGGAAAAACCATAGCCTTGACTAGACGGACCTTAGTCAGCAAAGTAATGTCTCTGCTTTTGAATATGCTATCTAGGTTGGTCATAACTTTTCTTCCAAGGAGTAAGCGTCTTTTAATTTCATGGCTGCAGTCACCATCTGCAGTGACAGCCACCTTAATTCCTGCAGCCACAGAGCTTCAAATCCCAGCCCCAACCTACTTCAAACTATAGCCTTGTGCTATATGAAAGTTGCTCAGTCATGTCCAACTCTGTACAACCCCATGACTGTAGCCCTCCAGGCTGCTCCACAGGATTTCCCAGGCAAGAATAGTAAAGTCAGAAGCTATTCCCTTTTCCAGGGGAACTTTCTGACCCAGGGATCAAACCCAGGTCTCCTGCACTGCAGGTAGATTCTTTACCATCTGAGACAAAACAACAGAGAAAGGGACATGACCTTGGGTAATGTGGAGCAGACTCCACCCCTGTCAGAACAGCAGTAGCCACAGAGCAGAGATGAAGCCTCACTTCACACCCTGCATAACTGTAACCCCTATGAAGGGGATAACTGCCAGCATACCTGAAGAAAGATGTGGCTGGCATCCATACCAAAAACACTGGACACACACAGTCTACACAGAGATGCTCCCTCATAAAAACGCTCTTCAAGATCACAACAGATAACTGTTTCTCCTAAGCTCATGGAAACAGAGAAAAAAGCAAAGGAACTACTCCCAATTGAAAGAACAAGAGTAATCCCCTTGAAGAATAATGAAACAGCTCACCAGTCTAGACCCTAAGTTCAAAAATGTGGTAATAAAAATACTCAAAGAATTAAAGAAGCTTATTGATAGAAACACAGTTCACTATAACAAGGAACTAGAAACTATAAAGATTAACCAATCAAAAACAGTTGCCCAAGATAGAAGTCTGTAGAGAAGCAATGAACAGCCAGCTAAATGAAACAGAACAATCAATTGACATGAAAGATAGAATAATGGAAATCTAATTAGAAGACAGACAAAAGAAAAAATGAAAACAACATACAACATCTCTGAGATAATATAAAACATGCCAAGTTACCCAGAGAAGACAGACTATAGAGGATTGAAAGTGTATTTGAAAAAATTGTGTCTAAAAACTTCCCAAACCTAAAGAAGGAAAATAGATATCTAGATACAGAAAGCATAGAGAAACAAACATTCCCACACCAAGACATAATGAAACTGGCATAAGTTGGATTACCACAAGATAGTGAAGAAGGATGTGAGCTCAACCTCTTCTTTAAAAGAAATTCACCAAAATCACAACCAACTGCTGAACAACTATCAACAAAAAAAATTCTGGAACCTACACCTATGTCCAAAGACAAAGAGAAAACCATAGTGAGATGGTAGGAGGGGCACAATGCAATACGCTCAAATCCCATACACACCTGGTAAGCAACCCACAAACTGAAAAACAGGAATACCACAGAAGTTATCCCAAGGAGTGAAAGTTCTTAGCCCCATGTCAGGCTTCCTAGCCTTGTGGTCTGGGAGCAGGTAGAAGAGTCCCTAGAGAATCTTGCTTTGAAGGATAGTAGGGTCTTAACTGGAGAACTGATGGAAAAAGACTCCACCCTTGGAGGGCAAGCAAAAAATCTTATGTGCACCAGGGCCCATAGGAAAAAATCGTTGACCCCTTAAGACACTGGACCAGACCAGCCTGCTAGTATTGAAGGGTCGCTGGTGGAGGTGGGGGGTGGGGGGGTGGTTGGAGCACCATGGATACAAGGATACAGGCAATGCTGGGATGCTTGAGTCCTCCTGTGGGCTGTCATTTGCGCCACCAAACAGCCTGTAGGTTTGCAGGCCAGACAACCAACAGGGTAGGAATATGCCCCCCACCCATCAGCAGAAAAGCAATTAAAAACTTTTGCTGAGCATAGCCCTGCCCATCAGAGAGGCACAAGACCAACCTCCACCCACCACCAGTCCTTCCTATCAGGAAGCTTACATAAGCCTCTTAGATAGCCTGATTCACCACAGGGCAGACAGGAGAAGCAAGAAAAGCTACAGTACTGCAGCCTGTAGAACAGAAAACACAATCACAGAAAATTAGATAAAATTAAATGGCAAGCATATATGTCCCAGATTAAGGAACAAAATAAAACCCCAGAAAAACAACTAAGTGAAGTAAAAATAGGCAATCTTCTGGAAAAAGAATTCAGAATAATGATTGTGAAGATGATCCAGGACCCTGGAAAAACAATGGGGACAAGGATCGAGAAGATGCATTAAAATGTTTAACGTAGACCTAGAAGTACTCTTGCCTAGAGAATCCCAGGGACGGAGGAGCCTGGTGGGCTGCAGTCCATGGGGTCCCGAAGAGTCAGACATGACTGAGTGACTTCACTTTCATGCTTTGGAGAAGGAGATGGCAACCCACTCCAATGTTCTTACCTGGAGAATCCCAGGGATGGGGGAGCCTGGTGGGCTGCCGTCTATGGGGTCACACAGAGTCAGATATGACTGAAGTGACTTAGCAGAAGAACTAAAAACCAAACAAGCAGAGATTAATAATAAAATAACTGAAATTAAAATACACTGGACGGATGGCTAACAAACACATGAAAAGATGCTCAACATCACTCATTATCAGAGAAATGCAAATCAAGACCACAATGAGGTACCACTTCACACCACTCAGAATGGCTGCGATCCAAAAGTCTGCAAGCAATAAATGCTGGAGAGGGTGTGGAGAAAAGGGGACCCTCTTACACTGTTGGTGGGAATGCAAACTAGTACAGCCACTATGGAGAACAGTGTGGAGATTCCTTAAAAAATTGCAAATAGAACTGCCTTATGACCCAGCAATCCCACTGCTGGGCATACACACTGAGAAAACTAGAATAGAAAGAGACACATGTACCCCAATGTTCATCGCAGCACTGTTTACAACAGCCAAGACATGGAAACAACCTAGATGTCCATCAGCAGATGAATCGATAAGAAAGCTGTGGTACATATACACAATGGAGTATTACTCAGCCATTAAAAAGAATACATTTGAATCAGTTCTAATGAGATGGATGAAACTGGAACCAATTATACAGAGTGAAGTAAGCCAGAAAGAAAAACATCAATACAGTATACT
>SJYX01018652.1:217803-261787 GCA_006410675.1 Oreotragus oreotragus | reverse complement strand
CTGATGCTGGGATGGATTGGGGGCAGGAGGAGAAAGGGACGACAGAGGATGAGATGGCTGGATGGCATCACTGACTCGATGGATGTGTCTGAGGGATCTCCGGGAGTTAGTGATGGACAGGGAGGCCTGGCATGCTGCGATCATGGGGTCTCAAAGAGTCGGACACAACTGAGACTGAAATGAAATGAAATGAATGAAGAGACTGAACTGAACTCCTGCTTTGCAGGCGGATTCTTTACCAGCTGAGCCACAAGGGAAGCCCAAGAACACTGGAGTGGGTAGCCTATCCTTTCTCCAGCAGATCTCCCCAAACCAGGAATAGAAGCGAGATCTCCTGTACTACAGGCAGATTCTTTACCAGCTGAGCTACCAGAGAATCCAAAAACTACCATATAAACCAGCAATCCCCCTACTAAGCATATACCCTGAGAAGACCATTCTAAAAGACACATGTAAACGAATGTTCATTGTACCACAGTCTACAATAGCCAGGACATGGAAGCAACCTAGATATCCATGACAGATGAATGGATGAAGAAGTTGTGGTAGATATATACATGGACTATTACTCAGCCATAAGAGGGAATGATTTTGAGTCAGTTCTAGTGAGGTGGATGAACCTAGAGCCAATTATAGAGTGAAGTAAGTCAGAGAAAGTGAAAGGTACACCCAACTGAATGCAGGGTACCAGAGACTAGAAAAAGGGACATGGTCTTCAATGAACAATGCAAAGAAATAGAGGGAAACAACAGAAGGGGAAAGACTAGAGATTTTTTGAAGAAAACTGAAGATATCAAAGGAAAATTTCGTGCAAAGATGGGCATAATAAAGGACAGAAATGGTAGAGACCTGAAGCAGAAGAGATCAAGAAGGGATGGCAAGAATACACAGAAGAACTGTACAAAAAAGATTTTCATGATGCAGATAACCATGATGATGTGGTCACTCACCTAGAGCCAGACATCCTGGACCGTTAAATCAAGTGGGCCTTAGGAAGCACTGTTGCCAAAAAAGTACCTCCTACTGGAGGTGGGAGAAGGCAATGGCAACCCACTCCAGTACTCTTGCCTGGAAAATCCCATGGGAGGAGCTTGGTAGGGTGCAATCCATGGGGTCGCTAAGAGTCGGACACGACTGAGTGACTTCACTTTCCCTTTTCACTTTTATGCATTGGAGAAGGAAATGGCAACCCACTCCAGTGTTCTTGCCTGGAGAATCTCAGAGATGGGGGACCCTGGTGGGCTGCCGTCTGTGGGGTCGCACAGAGTCGGACATGACTGAAGCGATCTAGCAGCAGCAGTGGAGGTGATGGAATTCCAATAGAGCTATTTCAAATCCCAAAAGATGATGCCATTAAAGTGCTGCACTCAAAATATCAGCAAATACAGAAACCCAGCAATGGCCACAGAACTGGAAAAGGTCAATCTTCATCCCAGTTCCCAAGAAGGATAGTCTAAAAGAATGTTCAAACTACCAGACAATTGCACTTACTTCCCATGCTAGTAAGGTTATGGTCAAAATGCTTCAAGCTAGACTTTGACAGTACTTGAATTGAGAACATCCAGATAGACAAGCTGTGTTTAGAAAAGGCAAAGGAGCCAGAGATTAAACTGCCAGCACTCACTGGATCATAGAGAAAGCAAAGGAATTCCAAAAAATACATTTACTTCTGTTCTATTGACTACACAAAAGCCTTCAGTTCAGTTCAGTCGCTCAGTCGTGTCTAACTGTTTGCCACCCCATGAATCGCAGCATGCCAGGCCTCCCTGTCCATCACCAACACCCAGAGTTCACTCAGACTGACATCGAGTCAGTGATGCCATCCAGCCATCTCATCCTCGGTCGTCCCCTTCTCCTCCTGCCCCCAATCCCTCCCAGCATCAGAGTCTTTTCCAATGAGTCAACTCTTCGCATGAGGTGGCCAAAGTACTGGAGTTTCAGCTTTAGCATCATTCCTTCCAAAGAAATCCCAGGGTTGATCTCCTTCAGAATGGACTGGTTGGATCTCCTTGCAGTCCAAGGGACTCTCAAGAGTCTTCTCCAACACCACAGTTCAAAAGCATCGATTCTTCGGCGCTCAGCTTTCTTCACAGTCCAACTTTCACATCCATACATGACCACAGGAAAAACCATAGCCTTGACTAGGCGGACCTTAGTCGGCAAAGTAATGTCTCTGCTTTTGAATATACTATCCAGGTTGGTCATAACTTTTCTTCCAAGGAGTAAGCGTCTTTTAATTTCATGGCTGCAGTCACCATCTGCAGTGATTTTGGAGCCCAAAAAAATAAAGTCTGACACTGTTTCCACTGTTTCCCCATCTATTTCCCATGAAGTGATGGGACCGGATGCCATGATCTTCGTTTTCTGAATGTTGAGCTTTAAGCCAACTTTTTCGCTCTCCTCCTTCACTTTCATCAAGAGGCTTTTTAGCTCCTCCTCACTTTCTGCCATAAGGGTGGTGTCATCAGCATATCTGAGGTTATTGATATTTCTCCCGGCAATCTTGATTCCAGCTTGTGTTTCTTCCAGTCCAGCGTTTCTCATGATGTACTCTGCATATAAGTTAAATAAGCAGGGAGACAATATACAGCCTTGACGTACTCCTTTTCCTATTTGGAACCAGTCTGTTGTTCCATGTCCAGTTCTAACTGTTGCTTCCTGACCTGCATACAGATTTCTCAAGAGGCAGGTTAGGTGGTCTGGTATTCCCATCTCTTTCAGAATTTTCCACAGTTTATTGTGATCCACACAGTCAAAGGCTTTGGCATAGTCAATAAAGCAGAAATAGATGTTTTTCTGGAACTCTCTTGCTTTTTCCATGATCCAGCGGATGTTGGCAATTTGATCTCTGGTTCCTCTGCCTGTTCTAAAACCAGCTTGAACATCAGGGAGTTCACGGTTCACATATTGCTGAAGCCTGGCTTGGAGAATTTTGAGCATTACTTTACTAGCGTGTGAGATGAGTGCAATTGTGCGGTAGTTTGAGCATTCTTTGGCATTGCCTTTCTTTGGAATTGGAATGAAAACTGACCTTTTCCAGTCCTGTGGCCACTGCTGAGTTTTCCAAATTTGCTGGCATATTGAGTGCAGCACTTTCACAGCATCATCTTCCAGGATTTGAAACAGCTCAACTGGAATTCCATCACCTCCACTAGCTTTGTTCTTAGTGATGCTTTCTAAGGCCCACTTGACTTCACATTCCAAGATGTCTGGCTCTAGATTAGTGATCACATCCTCATGATTATCTGGGTCGTGAAGATCTTTTCTGTACAGTTCTTCTGTGTATTCTTGCCACCTCTTCTTAATATCTTCTGCTTCTGTTAGGTCCATACCATTTCTATCCTTTATCGAGCCCATCTTTGCATGAAATGTTCCCTTGGTATCTCCAATTCTCTTGAAGAGATCTCTAGTCTTTCCCATTCTGTTGTTTTCCTCTATTTCTTTGCATTGATTGCTGAAGAAGGCTTTCTTATCTCTTCTTGCTATTCTTTGGAACTCTGCATTCAGATGCTTATATCTTTTCTTTTCTCCTTTGCTTTTCACCTCTCTTCTTTTCACAGCTATTTGTAAGGCTTCTCCAGACAGCCATTTTGCTTTTTTGCATTTCTTTTCCATGGGGATGGTCTTGATCCCTGTCTCCTGTACAATGTCACGAACCTCATTCCATCATTCATCAGGCATTCTCTCTATCAGATCTAGGCCCTTAAATCTATTTCTCACCTCCACTGTATAATCATAAGGGATTTGATTTAGGTCATACCTGAATGGTCTAGCAGTTTTCCCTACTTTCTTCAATTTGAGTCTGAAGTTGGTAATAAGGAGTTCATGATCTGAGCCACAGTCAGCTCCTGGTCTTGTTTTTGTTGACTGTATAGAGCTTCTCCATTGTTAGCTGAAAAGAATAGAATCAGTCTGATTTTGGTGTTGACCATCTTGAGACTGTGTGAATCATAAAAAACTGTGTAAAACAAAGATGGGAATACCAGATCATCTTACCTGTCTCCTGAGAAACATGTATATGGGTCAAGAAGCAACAGAAATTTATATGGAACAACTGACTTGTACAGAATTGACAAAGGAGTAATATAAGGCTGTATAGTGTCATCCTGTTTTTTTAACTTATATGCAGAGCACATCATGTGGAATGCCAGGCTGGATGAATTACACTCTGGAATCAAGATTGCAGGGAGAAATATCAACAGCCTCAAATATGCAGATGATACCACTCTAATGACAGAAAATGAAGACAAACTTAGAGCCTCATGATAAAGGTAAAGGAGGAGAATGAAAAAGCTGGCCAAAAATTCAACGTTCGGAAAGCTTAAGATCATGGCATCCAGCCCCATCACTTCATGGTAAATAAAAGGGGAAAAGGTGGAAGCAGTGACAGGTTTCCTCTTCTTGGGCTCTAAAATCATTGCAGATGGTGACTGCACCCATGAAGTTAGAAGATGACTGCACCTTGGAAAGAAAACTATGACAAACTTAGTGTATTAAAAAGCAAAGATATCACTTTGCTGACAAAGGTCCATATAGTCAAAACTGTGGTCTTTCACATAATCATTACAGATGTGAGAGTTGGACCAAAAAGTAGACAGAGCACTGAAGAACTGATGCTTTTGAATGGTTGTGCTGAAGACTCTTGAGAGTCCCTTGGACAGTAATGAGATCTAACCAGTCAATCTTAAAGGAAATCAACCCCGAATATTCACTGGAAGGACTGATGCCAAAGCCAAAGCTCCAACACTCTGGCCACCTGATGTGAAGAACTGACTCATTGGAAAAGGCCCTGATGTTGGAAAAGATTGAAGGCAGAAGAAGAAGAGCACAACAGAGGATGAGATGGTATCACCGATTCAATGGACAGAAAAACAGATATTGTATATTAACACATATATATGGAATCTAGAAAATGGTACTGATGAACCTATTTGTATGGCAGCAATAAAGGCACAGAGACAAAGAACAAACTTGGGGACACAGTGGAGGAAGGAGAGGATGAGATGAACTGAAAGAATAGCACTGAAACATATATATTACTATATGTAAAATAGATAGCTAGAAGGAATTTGCTGTATGATGCAGGGAGCTCAACTCAGTGCTATGTAACAACCTAGAGGACTGGGATTGGGTGAGAGGTGGGAGGAAGGTTGTATGTGAAAGTTGCTCAGTCATGTCTGACTCTTTGCAAACCCATGGACATATGTATACCTATGGCTAATTCATGTTAATATGCAGCAGAAACCAACATAGAATTGTGAAGCAATTATTCTCCAATTAAAAATAAATTCTCAAAAAATTCCAACAAACAAAAGTCCAGGACCAGATGGCTTCACAAAAAGGACACTACATAATGATCAAGGGATCAATCCAAGAAGACATAACAATTGTAAATATTTATGTACCCAACATAGTATTTTGAGGTTCTTCTAACAGTCATAAAGGGAGAAGTTGACAGTAATAATAGCGCGGAACTTTTATACTCCACTGACATCAATGGACCAATCATCCAGGCAGAAAAATCAATAAGGCAACATAGATCCTAAATGACACAATAGAGCAGTTAGACTTCATTTATATCACAGGACAGGATATCCAAATACACATTCTTGGATTGAAAGAATTAATATTGTTAAAAAGTCCATACTACACAAGCAATCTATAGATTTAACCAATCCCTATCAAGATACCAATGTCCAAGTCTGTTCTCTATGTCTGCATCTCAACTACTGCCCTATAAATCAAAGTAAAAAATAATATTTATTATTTAATAAAGAATCCTGAAATTTATAAGAAAGCACAAAAGACCCCAAATTGCCAAAGCATCCTGTGGAGGAAAAAAGGTGGAAGCATAGTCCATCTAGACTTTAGACTATACTACAAAGATACAATAATCAAAACAGCATGGCACTGAGACAAACACAGACACCTGGCTCAATGGGATAGAATAGAGAACCCCAAAATAAACCCACATATGGTCAATTAATCTACAACAAAGGAGGCAAGAATATACAATGGAGAAAAGACACTCTCCTCAACAAGCAGTGTTAGGAAAGCTTGATAGCTACATATTAAGTTGGTACAAACACTGCAGTTTTTGCACTGTTCAAATTTGCTGTTTGGTATTGGAATATATTTTTAATAAATGTGGTTATATTATATATCATATTAATGCTAATTTCTCACTCTATGCTTTTTGCAAATGATCATTTTGCAAAAGTACATATACTACAGTGGGCAAGAATCCCTTAGAAGAAATAAAGTAGCCCTCATAGTCAACAAGAGTCCAAAATGCAGTAAGTGGGTACAATCTCAAAAACGACTGAATGATCTCTGTTCATTTCCAAGGCAAACCATTCAATATCACAGTAATCCAAGTCTATGCTTCTACCACTAATGCCAAAGAAAATGAAGTTGAATGGTACTGTGAAGATCTAAAAGACCTTCTAGAACTAACACCAAAAAAAAAAAAGTTGTCCTTTTCATCTTAGGGGACTGGAATGCAAATGTCGGAAGTCAACAGATACCTGGAGTAACAGGCAAGTTTGGTCTTGGAACAAAATGAAGCAGGGTAGAGGCTAACAGAATTCTGCCAAGAGAATGCACTGGTCATAGCAAACACCCTCTTCCAGCAACGAAATGACTCTACAAATGGACATCACCAGATAGATGGTCAGTACTGAAATCAGACTGATTATATTCTTTGTAGCCAAAGATGCAGGCTCTATACAGTCAGCAAAAACAAGACCTGGAGTTGTCTGTGGCTTAGATCATGGACTCCTTACTACAAAATTCAGACTTGAATTGAAGAAAGTAGGGAAAACCAATAGACCATTCAGGTATGACCTAAATCAAATCCCTTACGATTATACAGAGGAAGTGACAAATAGATTCAAAGGATTAGATCTGATAGAGTGCCTGAAGAACTATGGACAGAGGTTCGTAACACTGTACAGGAGGCAATGACCAAAATTACCCCAAGAAAAAGAAATGCAACAAGGTAAGATAGTTTTCTGAGGAGGCCTTACAAATAACTGAGAGAAGAGAAGTGAAATGCAAAGGAGAAAAAGAAAGATATACCCATCTGAATGCAGAGTTCCAAAGAATAGTAAGGAGAAATAAGAAAGCCTTAAGTGAACAATGCATAGAAATAGAAGAAAACAATAGAATAGGAAAGACTACCTCTTCAAGAAAATTTAGATACCAAGGGGACATTTCATGCAAAGATGGGCACAATAAAGGACAGAAACAGTACAGACCTAACAAAAACAAAAGATACTAAGAACAGGTGGCAGAAATCCTCAGAAGAATTGTACAAAAAAGGTCTTAATGACCTGGGTAACCACGATGGTGTGATCACTCACCTAGAGCCAGACATCCTGGAGTGTGAAGGATGGGCCTTACGAAGCATTACTATGAACAAAGCAAGTGGAGGTGATGGAATTCTAATTGAGTTAATTAAAACCCTAAAAGATGATGCCAGCAAATTTAGAAAACGCAGCAGTGGCCACAGGACTTGAAAGGTCAGTTTTCATTTCAATCCTAAAGAGGAGCATTGCCAAAGAATGCTCAAATATCACACAACAGCGCTCGTGTCACATGCTAGCAAGGTAATGCTCAAAATTCTTCAACCTAGGTTTCAACGGTATCTGAACCAAGAACTTCCAGATGTACAAGCTGGGTTTAGAAAAGGCAGAGAAACCAGAAATCAAACTGCTAACATCCGTTGGATCATAGAAAAAGGTAGAGAATTTCAGAAAAACATCTGTTTCATTGACTGTGTTAAAGCTTTTGTGTAGATCAGTCACAACACACTGTGGAAAATTCTTCAAGAAATGAGAATACCAGATCACCTTACCTGCCTCCTGAGAAACCTGTATGCCAGTCAGGAAGCAACATTTAGAACTGGACTTGGAACAACAGACTGCTTCAAAATTGGGAAAGGAGTGTGTCAAGGCTGTATATTGTCACCTTTCTTATTTAATTTATATGCAGAGAACATCATGTGAATGAAGAGTTGGATGAAACTCAAGCTGGAATCAAGAATGCCAGGAGAAAAATCAATAACCTTAGATATGCAGATGACACCACCCTAATGGCAGAAAGTGAAGACAAATTAAAGAGCCTCTTGATGAAGGTGAAAGAGGAGAATGAAAAAGCTGGCCTAAAACTCAACACTCAAGAAACTAAGTTCATACATCCAGTCCTATCACTTCATGGGAAACAGATGGGAAAAAAGTGGAAATAGTGACTACCTTATTTTCTTGGGGTCCAAAATCATTGCAGACGGTGAGTGTAGCCATGAAATTAAAAGAGGCTTGCTCCTTGAAAGGAAAGCTATGATAAACCTACACAGCATATTAAAATGCAGAGACATTACTTTTCCAACAAAGGTCCATATAGTCAATGCTATGGTTTTTCCAATAGTCATGTATGATGTGAGAGTTGGACCATAAGGAAGGCTGAGTGCCAAAGAATGGATGCTTTCAAATTGTGGTGCTAGAGAAGACTCTTGAGAGTCCTGTGGACAGCAAGGAAGTCAAACCAGTCAATCCTCTAGGAAATCAACCCTGAATATTCATTGGAAGAACTGATGCTGAAGCTGCAATACTCTGGCCACCTGACGTGCAAAGCCTACTCACTGGAAAAGACCCTGATGCTGTGAAGGATTGCAGGCAGGAGGAAAAGGACGTAACAGAGGATGAGATGGTTGGATGGCACCACCAACTGTATGGACCTGAGTCTGAGCAAACTCCACAAGATAGTGAAGAACAGGGAAGCCTGGCATGCTGCAGTCCATGAGGTTGTAAAGACTGGCACACGAGTTAAGGACTGAACAGCAACAATAAAGTACTAAGAAGATTTGCAGTCCATAAGGTTGCAAAGAGTTGGACACAACTTAGAAACTGAACACAACAACAATATTTATTCAGTACTGATATAATTAATTCTCATTTTTGTCTATCAGGGACTAAAACAATGAAAGAATTTATCCATTTTATAGATAATTGGTTTCTTGTGCTACTTCCCCATTTTTTATGCTTTATAGGTAGATCAGCTGTTAACATTTTTCTACCTTTTCCTCTTCTAAAACAAATATATGACATCAGTTTTCCTTTGCTGTAATCAGTCATAGATAATGAATATGTACCTATCACACGTAATTTTAATAAGAATACAATGTTATAATTTTAATGTAAATTAGAAATAAATGTAGTCTTACTATTTTCAAATTAAGTCCTTGTGACACTTCTATACTGAAAGGCATAATGAAGTATTAACTAGCTTATCAGTCAGTTCAGTTTAGTCGCTCAGTCGTGTCCGACTATTTGCAACCCCATGAACTGCAGCACGCCAGGCCTCCCTGTCCATCGACAACTCCCAGAGTTCAACCAAACTCATGTCCATCGAGTTGGTGATGCCATCCAACCATCTCATCCTCTGTCATCCCCTTCACTCCTGCCCCAAATCCCTCCCAGCATCAGAGTCTTTTCCAGTGAGTCAACTCTTCGCATCAGGTAGCCAAAGTACTGGAGTTTCAGCTTTAGCGTCAGTCCTTCTAAACAACACCCAGGACTGATCTCCTTTAGAATGGACTGGTTGGATTTCGTTGTAGTCCAAGGGACTCTCAAGAGTCTTCTCCAACACCACACTTCAAAAGCATCCATTCTTCGGTGCTCAGCTTTATTCACAGTCCTACTTTCACATCCATACATGACCACTGGAAAAACCATAGCCTTGATTAGATGGACTTTTGTTGACAAAGTAATATCTCTGCTTTTGAATATGCTGTGTAGGTTGGTCATAACTTTCCTTCCAAGGAGTAAGCGTCTTTTAATTTCATGGCTGCAATCCCCATCTGCAGTGATTTTGGAGCCCCCAAAAATAAAGTCTGACACTGTTTCCACTGTTTCCCCATCTATTTCCCATGAAGTGATGGGACCAGATGCCATGATCTTTGTTTTCTGAATGTTGAGCTTTAAGCCAACTTTTTCACTCTCCTCTTTCACTTAGCTTATAGATGTATATAAAATCACTGTAAATGTAATCTCTATAAATGCAGAATTATATATCAATGTTGTACTGAGGACTCAAATGCTGCAAGCTTCACCTCTAGGCAGGGCCTTAAGCATAGTCTAAAAACCACCTAGCTATGTGCACCATCTGCTCTATCCACTTGTAGAATTCTGACCAAATGTGCTGCGTCCTCTTGGCCTCCTCAGACCAGGACTCAAAAAGAGTTACATGATCACTATAACTGAAAGTATAAGACTTGTTATTTAGCATGGCAAACAATGTAATTATTATCCAAGCCAGCAGTTCTAGTTGCTGTATTCCCAATTTCCAGCCGTGGTACATAAGATCCTCAATTTTAGCCACTGTCTTGTTTTTTAAAAAGGGGTTGGGTGTGGGGGAATTCCTACTATGCCAATACCTTACAGTTCTGATGGTGTGAGTCGAAAAGAATCTGGACTTATTGGGTAGAACTATAAGTGAAAAAGTCTTCCAAATACTCTTGAGCTAAAACTTGTGATGGCCCTTTAAACCCATGCAATGCTTCAGCCAGACTCCAAAGGTTGATGCTTTATAATGTATCAGGAGTAATCATATATATCGATGATTTTGATTTTGAGTCTTAATTTTCAGCTTTACATAAGTTTCTGTCCAGGTAAAGCTGAATTTCTTGTAAGAGTAACCCCATCTGACCAATCCGAAACAATGCATCTTTAAGATCCTGGAGATGATTCTTCTAAGCAATATTCCATGCAACTATAGGAAAGGATCCACCATAGAATATGATGACAACCCCCCTCATCAAAAATATGTAAAGTCTTCTGGGACTCACACATTATTTTATCTTCCAGTTTTATAACCTCATTGCCCTGCTTAATTAACCCTAAAAAATGGGGTATAAAACTTTGCCTGAGTTCTAATAATAAATTTTCCACTGTTTTAATAAACTGAGACAATAGAAATAAACAATTGGATGCGTACACATAGCAATGCCTAACCTAATCAAGAATATTTTAGAGACAAGCCCCTAAAGGTAACAGTTACAGGCCAGGAATGGAGAAGTCATCTGCAAATATATCTGGCTCAGTATCTAAAAGAAAACTCAAACAGGGGTCCAGCACTCAGTTCAGTTCAGTTTAGTTCAGTCGCTCAGTCACGTCCGACTCTTTGCCACCCCATGAATCGCAGCACGCCAGGCCTCCCTATCCATCACCAACTCCCAGAGTTCACTCAGACTCGCGTCCATCAAGTCAGTGATGCCATCCAGCCATCTCATCCTCGGTCGTCCCTTTCTCCTCCTGCCCCCAAAACCTCCCAGCATCAAAGTCTTTTCCAATGAGTCAACTCTTCGCATGAGGTGGCCAAAGTACTGGAGTTTCAGCTTTAGCATCATTCCTTCCAAGGAAATCCCAGGGCTGATCTCCTTCAGAATGGACTGGTTGGATCTCCTTGCAGTCTAAGGGACTATCAAGAGTCTTCTCCAACACCACAGATCAAAAGCATCAATTCTTCGGCACTTAGCCTTCTTCACAGTCCAACTCACATCCATACATGANCAATAGAAGGAAATCACTGACAGGTCAGAGGACAAGTTTAGATAGGTTGTTTCAGAGCCAGCTGTGTGGATGTTCAAATGCAGATGTCTAATAAGTACTTGGAAATTTTAAGTGGAAAATTTAAGTGGAATTCTCAAAACGTGTGCATGAGTATAGAAAATGTATGAGAATGAGTAAAATGACTTGAGTAGAGTAAGAAAAAGAAAGAATGAATGGTTAAGTTCTTAGGGACTATGAAAAAATTTTGGGTGGAAGAGGATAGGAAAATAAGAGTTAAAGGAATTGAAAAATTGCAGTCAGAGATATAGACGGATACAGAGGCACATAAACCTAAGGAAAATACCAGCACTGTGATAGGAGCAAAGGGGAATACTTGCTGAATTTTATTGTTGGACTATTTTTATATAATTGTGTATAAAATATCAGTTTTTAAATTCTTACCTGTTCTCAACCAAGGAATTTATAATTCTCACATAGCATTCTTTTCCAAAGTGTTTCATAGGTCTTAGTTTTTCTTTACTAATCAGATTTTGGTTTATTCTCTCAGGAACACCTCTCAAGTATCTGTGATGGAAGTAAACTAGAAAAATGTTCTTTACTTTGAAGACAGCTATGGTTAGAAGATATTATTTTCAACAATTAAGGGATACCTGATTTTGAACTATGACCATGTTAGAGTCATGCTGTCTAATGCACACAACCACGTCCAAGTATTTAGGAAAGCAGCTAGCCACGATGCGTCAGAGGAGGAGCTGCTTGAGTGGAGGAGGAAAGACAAGGACGGCCTCTCAGCGGCCTGGGCGGGACAGCTGGGGCTCCGCAGCGGGCAAGGCACTCTTGGCCCAGGCCTGCTCTCTGGCTGGAGGCCCAGAGGGCAGGGGCTTGCAAGGCAACTGCTGGGGGCAACTGTCGGCTACAGAAGAGCCCACCAGCTGAGTTTGGGGTCACTGGGGTCTAGAAAGAGACTCTAGCCAGACTGTAGCTCGGAGGCTCCTTCAAAAGCTGTCTCCAGCCTCCCAAAGAGAGGTGCCTTATGCTCTTAGCAGGAAGTCTTCCCATCTGTCCATCTCCTTGTAAAAATCAACAGCCTGGATTTGAATGGCATCTCTCCCTTTTGACCTTTTCCCGTTTAAGGAGCTTAGCTTATTTGTTTTCTAGTCTCATTAGAAAATATTTCTAAGAAGCCTGTTCCGTAAGGCCTCTGGTTGTTACTCAATCCAGCAGGTGGTGAAGCTCTGTGTCTAAAATCCAATGTCTTACCCTCTTCTCTTTCCCCAACTGTGACAGCTAATTTTATGGGTCAACTTGGCTGGGCCATGGTGCCCAGATATTCGGTCAAATGTAACTCTGGATATTTCTGTCAGGGTGATTTTTTGGGTTTGTTTTACTTTTTGTTTTGTTTTTTGGAGTTCAATTTTCAATTTTTTAAATGAGATTAACATTTAAATCCATAGAACCTGAATAAAGCAGATTATCCTGCTTCGTGTAGGTGGGCCTCAACGGATCAGTTGAAGGCCTCAACAAAACAAAGATGGACCTCCCCAGAGCAAGAAAGAATTCTGCTAGCAGACTGCCTTTGAACCTGGACTGGACTCTCCCCTGAGACTCCAACCTGCCAGCCTCCCCTTGGAAGGATTTTGGTCCTTCCAAGCCTCCACAATTGTATGAGCCAATTCCTCAAGATCCATCTCTGTTTCCTTTTCTCTCATATATAGATTTAGATAGATAAAAACAGATCCTGTTAGTTCTGTCTCTTTGTAAAACCCTGAATTACCCCCCATCTTTCCCTGTTCCAAATGTTCCTCTTCTAGTTATGAGGCTTAGAAAATCACCATTCATGTCTAACTTAGGGCAAAAATTAAAAAAAAAAAAAAAAGAACATTAGGAGAAATTCCACCAATAAATGAAAGACAAAATAGTTTGCAAAAAAAAAAAAAAAAAAAACTTGGATTTAGGATTCTTTTCATATATTATCTCTTCAGAAAGGCCTTAATTAACAGTCATCTGTCTTCTCAGCTGGCTCTATATTCTTTGACAGTACATATCACCATCTGAAGTTATATTACATATTGATTTATTTACTTGTTTATTTTAATCTCATTCAGTACAATATGAGCCTCAGGGAGACAGAGACTTTATCTGTACTATTCACTACTGTATCCCTGATGCTTCAAACACTCTTCTGTTGACTTTAATAAGTGAATTCATACCATTAAAATTTGCTGATATGAAATTATCTTTTCTTAATTCTAATTCTTTGTTATTGTTCTTCATACTTTAGCTTTTGTTATATCATTTATGATTTGTTTTAAATATCTATTTATATTCCTTATGATAATGAAGGATGTAATTTTTTGTACCTGTATTTTCCTCCTAGAATTTTTCATCTAATTCCATAACTTTAAACACCATTTACACACTAACAACTACAAACGCTCATCTGGAGGCCCAAACTTTCCTCAGAACACCTGACTGCTTATTGCTTACACTGTATTTCCATATCCTCTGTCACAAGCTTGTTCTTCCTTTCCAAAATACACCTTGAATGAAATTCTCACTATCTCTACCGTTAATACAGTTCTGATACATCTTTTGCATGGATGCACTTATAAATCCTTCAAATCTCACCTCATACCATTTCCTAGCCAAAGGGCCTCTTTCAGGGTCTCGTTCATGCCTCAGAGTATTTGCATGTGCTTTTATGTCTGGGTGGAAATCTGTGAATATCATATGGTAGCACTTTAAAAACATTGCAGAATAAATGAATTATTATAGTTATAATTTTATATTTTATTTGAACTTCTATCTCTAGATTTAGGTATCTATTGGATTTTTGCTATAAAAATTTTCATTATGTCAATAACTTAATCACAACTCTTAAATTTTGTAGTTTATCTCCCAATTTTTGTTTACTCACAGTACTGAATGTATATTTTCATGTTAATAATAATAATAATACTTTGTTCTGGAGCCATGATATTATACTTTTGCAGTTTGGGGTAGTTGGCCAAGGCCCTATTAGCCCACAGCTGTGGAGACAGACTTATACTGATACTTTCTTTATGCCTTTTCCCAAATGGCTACCCACTCTTGATGCAGTTATCTGTAGTATTACAGATGTTCATATTAAATATTTTATTGTTACAACCCAGTCAGTTCAGTTCAGTTGCTCAGTCATGTCCAACTCTTTGCAACCCCATGAATCGCAGCACACCAGGCCTCCCTGTCCATCACCAACACCCGGAGTTCACTCAGACTCACGTCCATTGAATCAGTGATGCCATCCAGCCATCTCACCCTCTGTCATCCCCTTCTCCTCCTGCCCCCAATCCCTCCCAGCATCAGAGTCTTTTCCAATGAGTCAACTCTTTGCATGAGGTGGCCAAAGTACTGGAGTTTCAGCTTCAGCATCATNCCATCACCAACTCCTGGAGTTCAGCCAAACTCATGTCCATCGAGTCGGTGATGCCATCCAGCCATCTCATCCTCTGTCATCCCCTTCTCCTCCTGCCCCCAGTCCCTCCCAGCATTAGGGTCTTTTCCAATGAGTCCACTCTGCACGAGGTGGCCAAAGTATTGGAGTTTCCGCTTCAGCATCACTCCTTCCAGTGAACACCCAGGACTGATTTCCTTTAGGATGGACTGGTTGGATCTGCTTGCAGTCCAAGGGACTCTCAAGAGTCTTCTCCAACACCACAGTTCAAAAGCATCAATTCTTTGGCACTCAGCTTTCTTCACAGTCCAACTCTCACATCCATACATGACCATTGGAAAAACCATAGCCTTGACTAGACGGACCTTTGTTGGCAAAGTAATGTCTCTGCTTTTGAATATGCTATCTAATTGGTTATAGCTTTCCTTAGAAGAAGTTAACTTCTTTTAATTTCATGGCTGCAATCACCATCTGCTGTTATTTTGGAGCCCAAAAAAATAAAGTCCGACACTGTTTCCCCATCTGTTTCCCATGAAGTGATTTCGATGATCCAGCAGATGTTGGCAATTTGATCTCTGGTTCCTCTGCCTTTTCTAAAACCAGCTTGAACATCTGGAAGTTCCAATCTGCTATAATAGGAACAAATTTTCTAAAACTAATAAGTACTAAGACATATAGAGAACTTTTATTGGCTTAAACCCTGCTTCTACCACCAAAATCTATTTCCTTGAGTTAAAACTCTGTACCAGACTACTACACAAAAGATAGAGTATACATAGATAATACATTAAAAAAAAATTACTAAGGATTCCATGTTTGGGCAGCATGGGAAAGAGATATAGTCAGCATATTCATAGCCATAGGTGGTTTTTCTTGTTTTGCTGTTGGTTTGTTTTTACCATGCCTTAACATGCATAAATATTCATTATACCACTGAAGATAATACATATAATATATTTAAGTCATATTAATATTTTCTAGATGTGTAAAAGTTACCTCATAGAAAATTTGGAAGCAAGTCAGAACCAGCACTTTAATACCAAGTTTTAACAATTTTGTTAAAATGTAGTATTTATAATTCGTATAATACATTATTTTAATTGCAAGGAAATTTTACTCTTCTGGATGGAACAGAAGTCTCTCCTTGAGGACTTACACTTTAATCTTGGGTTTTCAAACACTGATGTGGTTGCACGGCCTTTTAAAGCCTTTGGGTACAAAATGATAAAATGTGGTTTTAGTTATTGGCATGCCTGTGCAACAAAGCATTTAGGAGGTATGATTGACAGGCCAGAACTGTGTATAAAGGAAAACCTATGCTTATGTCTGCTTCAGTGACTTTATTAGCCACACCCTACTTGTAAATTGTAAACTGTCATTCAAAGTAGCATGGTGATGTTTTAAACAAGTCAGGTTATAATACCCCTACTTCTTTTGTCCTAATGCCTAAAGGTAAATTCAGAAAGTGCTCCTATGTTTTGGCTCATAAAATCATCCATCTGGGAAAAAATATAAATAAAAAGTCCAAACAATAAAGAGCAAGGCAAAGAATATTTATTGCACTATGTACATATATAAATTGAATATTTAAACAATTAGGGACAAAACAAACTTCATTATAGCTCAGCAACTATTTCAGATGGAGGATGAAGTTATTAATTGTTGGCAGTTTTTATGCAATATTTTTAAATATACTGTTGATATATATAGAATTTAAACTGCTATTAATATGAGAAGTTTCACTGGAGACTTTTACTATCTTTGTAAAGAACTATGGGGAAATCTCTTTTAAAGCATGGTATAGCTTATGATAAATGACTAATGTTACATTAAAATATTAAATGCAGAAACAAATACATATACACATCATACTTTTCTAACAACTACATCATTTTGGATTGAAATAAGGAAAACAAGCATTACTTTTTAATAATATTCTAAATGTTCTTTCCAGAATTTTAGATAATTTAATCTTAATAAAATATGATCTCATCAAAAGTAGAAACTGTACATAAAAGCACAATAAAGTCAATGAAAATCCCGCATGATCTGCTCCTGCTAAGCTGACCGAAATCTTACTTCCAACAAAATAACTTCTATGGTCTAAACTTAAGGTAATAATTCAAATATCTAACTTTTAGGTTAAGTATTAAAGGTATTAATACTTGTACCATGAATTTGTTTTATTGTTAGTCGCTCAGTTATGTCCAACTCTTTGCAACCCCAAGGACTGTAGCCCACCAGCCTTCTCTGTTCATGGAATTTTCCAGGCAAGAATATTGGAGTGGGTTGCCATTCCCTTCTCTAGGGAATCTTCCTGACTCAGGGATCATACCATGAATTACCAAATTGAATTCTAGTCAGTGCTCAAATTTAAGGTAAAAACTTTTCTGTGTGATTACTAACTTAGTATTCAGTGGTGACAGTTCTAATTTTTGTATCTGAACAGATATAAAGGCTGTGTCAATGGGTGGAGGCAATCTTTAGGGGCAATGAGAGAGTCTAATCTTTATATGTGATTTATTTGTAGGAATCTTGGGTTTTTATTTTTCAAACCACAGAACTATGTCTTCGGAAGCTTATTTCACTGACAAGAAGAAAAGATAAGCACCTGTTAAGCTGATGTTTAGAGCCCAAACTAGTTTTGAAGTAACAAGAAAGGGAAAGCTAACAGTTCAAATTTCAGTCACTTTTCATCTAAACTCATCAATATGTGCACTGGTCCATTAATTATGTGGCCCAACACAAAATGATATGTTAGTCATCCCTTTTACTCTAGCCTGACAGATGTGAGGTAGGATTTTAGTTCAGGATAAAGAAAGCTATTTCAAATATTTTATGTTTTGCTCTTAAGAATTTATGTTAAGTCGTGAATGAAACAAAAAACTACTGAGGATCAAACAAATTGTTTTGCTCATCACTCTATTTAAACCAAAATAGAACTGGAGAGATTTAAAACCTATAATTCTAATGGACCACATTTTTCTAAGTTAATGAAGTATTCTGAGGCAAAGGTTAGCAAATTATTATCTGTAAAGGTCCAGATGGTAAATATTTTAGAATCTGTGGACCATATAGTTTCTGTCACAATTCAACTCTTAATCTGACATTATGCAAAAGCAGCCATACACAATGTGTAAATGAAAGATCAAGGCTGTGTTCTAATAAACTTTTTTATGAACACTTGAATATAAATTTCCTATAATGTTCACATGTAACTTTTCATTCAAATCCCAAAGAAAGAAAATGCCAAAGAATGCTCAAACTACCACACAATTGCACCCATCTCACATGCTAGTGAAGTAATGCTCAAAATTCTCCAAGCCAGGCTTCAGCAATATGTGAACTGTGAACTTTCAGATGTTCAAGCTGGTTTTAGAAAAGGCAGAGGAACCAGAGATCAAATTGCCAACATCCACTGGATCATGGAAAAAGCAAGAGAGTTTCAGAAAAACTATTTCTGCTTTATTGACTGTGCCAAAGCCTTTGACTGTGTGGATCACAATAAGCTGTGGAAAATTCTGAAAGAGATGGGAATACCAGACCACCTGACCTGCNTTTTTTTTCTCTGGCTATTAATTATGAACACTTATAAACATTTTTTGTTGTGATTATGTAACTATTAGTTGTTTTAATATCACTGTATCATGTTTGGTCAATAGAAAATAGGGTTCGGTATCACTAAAACTATCATAATAATAGAACAATGTATAATCATTTTTCAAAATCTAGATGTGCATTACAATTCTAATATTTTGAAAAATACAAATGTTCAGTTATTGTTTTTTTTCTCCAGCACTCCAAATGTGATTCTAATGAGCAGGCATGTTTAAAAACAACTGCACTATAGGATGACCTTTTACTTTTGTCTAGTTTGTTTCACTTTTTCTACTTCATATTCAGTACACCCCTTTCATTTAATTTGTTTTTCAGTTTCCCTGTTTTTATCTTCTTTCTCAAGCCTCTATTAAGTGTTAGGAGGAAAGATTTTGTATACATATATATAAGTAGTGAATGACAGGAAAACCTGGCATGCTACAGTCCATGGGTTCAGAGTCAGATACAAGTGAGTGACTGAACAACAATATATAAATAGTATGCATTATATTAAAATATTTTAGGAAACTTGCAAATTTCTGCTCAGCTAAAAAAATTATGACGTTTTGGTTCCATTTGTTTGACTAAGTATGAATAGAATGCCAGGTATCTAATTTATATTCACTCATAATTTTTATATAGTTCCATTTATTCTGGCATCGACTATTATAGCTAAAAATCTAGAAAGCTTATTATTTTAGTGGTTTTAAAAAAAACATTTTGAGTAAAGCTTGAACTTCTAATCCATTTCTGAGAATATAAATTTTATGTGGTAAAAAACATAGAATATTAACATGTGATACAGTATTATTAACTAAAGCACAGATTTCACAAAATTTTATACTAGTGTCCATTATTATTTTCATACCTTATTCAAGATTCTATATTGTACTGAGCAGCTTCAGCTGAATGCAAATTCAAATTTGATAAATNTTAAAAAAAAACACACACACAAAATTAACATGTGATATGGTGTTGTTAACCAAAGTGCAGATTTTGTTCAAATTTCACAGAATTATATGCTAGTGTCCATTATTATTTTCATACCTTATTCAAGATTCTATATTGTACTGAGCAGCTTCAGCTGAATGCAAATTCAAATTTGATAAATATTCCTTTCATTTTAAAAATTCTATTACAAATATTTTCTAATTTTGTACACCCATCATTCAAAAGTGGACATTTAATTTCCAAAAACACAATGTTTCTAAAGTATTTTTGAAAGCAACCTCTCATTTTGATATTAATTTCTCATTTAAATGCTTTCTTCTCTGCAATCACCCTCTGTGTTTTTTCAGTCTTTTAATTGAGACTTTCAAATGACTAAGTCAAAGATCTTTCTTGGTAAATGTCAAATTACACTTGGAAATATGTGGGTTATTTTCAAATATTTTTTGATATTGATTTCTAACATAATTCCACAGTAATTACAGAACAAACTATTTGATTTCAGTACCTGTAGACCATGAAATTTTTGCACCTTGTTTTACATCTCTAGATATGTTCCAGTTTCTACCAATTGATAGTCTACAGGAAGTTGAATAGAAATTCTGCTGTTATGAGAAAATCGTACAATTCTTAATTATGTTGAACTGGCTCATAGTGCTTTTCTGACCTACTATATCCTCCTATTCTGTCTATTCAATCTTTTAATTTTTTGGAGTTTGATACTGAAACTACTGAATCTACTAGAAAATGATTGTAATATATTTTGTTGTTAAATTGCCCAGTTGTATCCAACTCTTTGTGATCCCATGTACTGCAGCACACCAGGCTTCCCTGTCCTTCATTATCTCCTGGAGTTTGTTCAAACTCATGTCTGTTGAGTCAGTGATGCCATTGAACAATCTCATCCTGTTGCCCACTTTTCCTCTTGCCCTCAATCTTTCCCAGCATCAGGTTCCTTTCTGTAGGTAACTTTGTTCTGTATTTTCCAAGTCTCCTATAAAAGTGCTACCATACTTACATAATTTTAGGAAAAGAAAAAACTCACAATTTGCCTCACACCTGTGAGAACGGTGGTCATCAAAAAGAAAAAAAAAAAACAAGTGTTGGTGAAGATGCGCGGAAAAGGAAAGCCTGTGCAATTGTGGTGAAAATGTAAATTTGTAGAGCTACTACAGGAAATAGTATTGAGATTCCTCAAAAACTTGAAGTAGAACTACAATATAACTAATCAATTCTTGTCCTGGGTACAAATCCAAAAAAAACTGCAATCAGGATCTCAAAGAAGTATCTTCACTCCCATGTTCACTACAGCATTATTCACAATTGCTGAGACATTGAAGAAACTGAAGTTAGGCTTTATCCAGCTGATGAATGAAGATAGTATGGCATATACACAAACACACAGTGGAATATTATTCAGCCATAAAAAAGAATGAAATCCTGCCCATTTTGACAACATGGATAGACCTTGATGGCATTATTCCAAGTGAAAAATGTCAGATGGGAAAATATAAAGAGCATAAATCTCACTTATATGTGGAATCTAAAAAGAAAAACAAAATTAAGATGAGCTCATGGATATAGATAACAAATTGGTGGTAGCCTGAAACGGGGTAAGAGGAAGGATGTGCAGGTAAAATAGTTAAAGAGGGTCAAAAGGCACAAATTTCCAGTTTTAAAATGAATGAGTCATAGGGAGGTAATGTACAATTTGGTGACTACAGCTTTGTTGTTCAGTCACTCAGTCATGTCCAGAGCTTTGCACCCTCATGGACTGCAGCACACCAGGCTTCCCTCTACTTCACTAACTCCCAGAGTTTTCTCAAACTCATGTCTGTTTAGTCAGCAATACCAACCAACCATCTCATCCTCTGTCACCCTGTTCCCCTCAATCTTTCCCAGAATCAGAGTCTTTTCCAATGAGTCGGCTCTTCACATCAGGTGGCCCGGAGTATTGGATCTTCAGCCTCAGTACCTCCAATGAATATTGTGTTGGATTCCTTTAGGATTGACTGGTTTGATCTCCTTGCTGTCCAAGAGACTCTCAAGAGTCTTCTCTAGCATCACAGTTCAAAAGCATCAGTTATTCAGCACTTAACTTTCTTTATGGTCTAACTCACATCTGTACATGACTACTGAAAAAAACCATAGCTTTGACTATATGGACATTCGTCAGTAAGTGTTGGCAAGGGAGCCAGCATCCAGTTTGGTATTGCATATTCGAAATTACCTAGGAGTATGGATCATGTAAATCCTCATTAAAAGAAAAAAAATGTGTAACTATGAAGAGTACATTATGCGAAATGCTGGGCTGGATGAAGCACAAGCTGAAATCAAGATTGCCGGGAGAAATATCAATAACCTCAGACAAGCAGATGACACCACCCTAATGGCAGAAAGTGAACAGGAACTAAAGAGAACCTCTTGATGAAGGTGAAAGAAGAGAGTGAAAAGTCAGGCTTAAAACTCAACTATCAGAAAACTAACATCTTGGCATCTGGTCCCATCACTTCATGGCAAATAGATGGGGGGGAAATGAAAACAGTGACAGATTTTATTTTCTTGGGCTCCAAAATCACTGCAGACTGTGAGTGCAGCCATAAAATTAAAGACACTTGCTCCTTGGTAGAAAAGCTATGACAAACCTAGACAGCATATTAAAAAGCAGAGACATCAGTTTGCCAGCAAACATCCATATAGTCAAAACTATGGTTTTTCCAGTAGTCATGTATGGATGTGAGAGCTGGACCATAAAGAAGGCTGAGCACTGAAGAATTGAGGCTTTTGAACTGTGGTGTTGGAGAAAACTCCTGAGTGTCTCTTGGACTGCAAGGAGATCCAACCAATCCATCCTAAAGGAAATCAGTCCTGAGTGTTCATTGGAAGGACTGATGTTGAAGCTGAAACTCCAATACTTTGGCCACCTGTTGTGAAGAGCTAACTCATTTGAAAAGACCCTGATGCTGGGAAAGATTGAGGGCAGGAGGAGAAGGGGATGACAGAGGATGAGATGGTTGGATGGCATCACCGACTCAATGGACATGGGTTTGGGTAGATTCTGGGAGTTGGTGATAGACAGGGAGGCCTGGCATGCTACCATTCATGGGGTTGTAAAGAGTCGGAAACAACTGACCGACTGAACTGAACTGAAGGCGTTAAAATGCAAATAGTTCAGTTACTTTTAAACATTTTTGCTTTTTTGGTCTATTTCCTATGATTTGCAGGGTTTTTTTGAGATTGCTGACTGAAGTTCTAGTTCAACAGAGAAATCCCAGTTGAGATAGATAGATAGGTAAGTTAATTATCTTCTAAGAACAAAGCTGATTTTAAAAAGAAACCAAAAACCTAACATTTCTTAAATGATTATGATGTTTGAGGGCTTAAAATTTTGTTTAGAAAATGCATATGAAGAATTCTTGTAAATAGCTCTTACTGGGTCTGGGTCTGTGTCCTTATAACTTAAAAGGTTTTATAGTATAATTGTTCTGTAAATATCAGCATTTTCTATATCTTGTGCAGTGTACACAAAGAAACCATCAAGTGGCTTATCTTGTACTTATCAACTTGTTTATTTTTATACCTCCAAGGGCTCCAAAATCACTGCAGATGGTGACTGCAGCCATGAAATTAAAAGACGCTTACTCCTTGGAGGAAAAGTTATGACCAACCTAGATAGTATATTCAAAAGCAGAGACATTACTTTGCCGACTAAGGTCCGTCTAGTCAAGGCTATGGTTTTTCCTGTGGTCATGTATGGATGTGAGAGTTGGACTGTGAAGAAGGCTGAGCAACGAAGAATTGATGCTTTTGAACTGTGGTGTTGGAGAAGACTCTTGAGAGTCCCTTGGACTGCAAGGAGATCCAACCAGTCCATTCTGAAGGAGATCAGCCCTGGGATTTCTTTGGAAGGAAAGATGCTAAAGCTGAAACTCCAGTACTTTGGCCACCTCATGCGAAGAGTTGACTCACTGGAAAAGACTCTGATGCTGGGAGGAATTGGGGGCAGGAGAAGAAGGGGACGACCAAGGATGAGATGGCTGGATGGCATCACGGACTCGATGGATGCAAGTCTGAGTGATCTCCGGGAGTTGGTGATGGATAGGGAGGCCTGGCGTGCTGCGATTCATGGGGTTGCAGAGTCGGACACGACTGAGTGACTGAACTGAACTGAACTGAAGAAGCTGTTTTTTTTTTTTTTAAAAGAGCAGCTGCTACTTTGTAAATATTTTAATGGCTTCTGTTAAATAGCACTGTCAGTTTAAGATTTTCATTCTTCCACATGATTGCACATCTTATAACGTGTTTTACTCTGAAAATCCTTTGAGATTTTAGACTGGAAATGATATATTTTTTTAAAGCACAAGGACAACAAAAGAATAGATAGATAGAGTTAAAGAATAATGTATAAGATTATCAGGGAAATAATGCCATTTATTTCACAGACAAATGTGTAACAGCAGTAAGTTCTCTTAGCTCACTTCTTTTGACTCAGGCAGTTTGTTGAAACGGAACAGCATTGGCTTTGGAGCCAGATATTACAGGTACTTGCCTCTGTTCTTTTGCTTCTTAACAGATACTGATTACAGCAAATCAGTTAATCTATTTGACCAATCTGCCAATGGAAAATGACATCTACCTTACAGGGCCATTATGAAAATTAGAGGTAATATATGTAAAGTGCCTAATTCAATCAAAGTAGCAGTTATTCTGTCTTACATACTTAGCAACCAGGAGACTCCCAATCATTCTTTAATCTGTCTTTTACCTCTTTATTCACCCACCTTTTAGCTTCCCTTGTTTCTTTTTTCCCTCCAACTTCATGGACTTCAAAGTGAGAAAATATTTTACAGACTATCTTATTTAGCATTTTTGTTGAATAAATGAGGAAATATATGCTGAAAGAGACTAAATAAATTGTCTAAGATCACAGAGAATTAAAGGCATAGATGAGAACCGTCATCTCCTGGGTTTTTCAGTTTTCTGTCTTGATGTGAAATGGAACTTGATAATGTAATTTTATCCTGGATCTGAAGGCACATGTATAAGAACAAGAAGACAGTACAAAAGACAAGAAAAGGAAATATATTAAAGAAAAAAAGAGCAAAGAGATATTTCCCCTTTTGTTCTAGAGCAGAACTAAGCAAAATTCTTTCATTGGCAAATATTTTGGGCTTTGAAAATGAAGTCGCTCAGTCATGTCCAACTCTTTGCGACCCCATGGACTGCAGCCTGCCAGGCTGCTCTGTCCATGGGATTTTCCAGGCAACAGTACTGGAGTGGACTGCCATTTCCTTCTCCAGGGGATCTTCCTAACCCAGGGATCAAACCCAGGTCTCCTGCATTGTAGGCAGATGCTTTTTACCATCAGAGCCACTANCAACTCTTTGCGACCCCATGGACTGCAGCCTGCCAGGCTGCTCTGTCCATGGGATTTTCCAGGCAACAGTACTGGAGTGGACTGCCATTTCCTTCTCCAGGGGATCTTCCTAACCCAGGGATCAAACCCAGGTCTCCTGCATTGTAGGCAGATGCTTTTTACCATCAGAGCCACTAACTATTCAACTCTGACATCATAGCACAAAAGCAGCCACAGATAATATGTAAATAAATGAGCATGGCTGTGTTTCAATAAGAGTTTTAATTTCATATAATATGAATTCCATATAATTTTCACATGCCTCAAAATAACTATTTTTCCAGCCACTTAAAAAAGTAAAAAAAATTTTTTTTTACATCATGGACCGTATAAAACTGCATGGAAAGTTGGCTGGAAAGACCAGTAGTTTGGTCAAGACCAGTAGTTTGATGTCCCTGGTGGCTCAGACAGTAAGGAATCCAACTGCAATGCAGATGACCTGGGTTCGATCCCTGGGTCTGAAAGAACCCCTGGAGAAGAGAATGGCTACCCACTCCAGTTTTATTCACTGGAGAATCCCATGGACAGAGGAGCCTGGCAGGCTACAGTCCCTGGGATCTCAGAGTTAGACACAACTGAGTGTCTAAGAAGGCATGTGAATGCCTATGGGATTATAAGTTTGATGATAACCAGAACAGATACTTAGCTTCAGTGTTGAGGAAATAATAGGGTATGATGCAGACCGTGAAGATCTTTTTATTGTACAGTTCTTCCGTGTTTTCTTGCCACCTTTTTTAAAGGGGACGACCGAGGATGAGATGGCTGGATGGCATCACTGACTCGATCGACGTGAGTCTGAGTGAACTCCGGGAGTTGGTGATGAACAGGGAGGCCTGGCGTGCTGCGATTCATGGGGTCGCAAAGAGTCGGACACGACTGAGCAACTGAACTGAACTGATAATGTACTAAGGATGGTACTTGGTGATAGGGATTATAAATATATATATGACTCAGCTGGAAAACCATCTACCTGCAATGTGGGAGACCAGGGTTCAATCCCTGGGTTGAAAAGAGCCCTTGGAGAAAGGGAAACACTACCCACTGCAGTACTCTGGCCCTGTCTCTTATACACATCTTGAAATGTTCCCTTGGTATCTCTAATTTTCTTGAAGAGATCTCTAGTCTTTCCCATTCTGTTCTTTTCCTCTATTTCTTTGCATTGATTGCTGAAGAAGGCTTTCTTATCTCTTCTTGCTATTCTTTGGAACTCTGCATTCAGATGCTTATATCTTTCCTTTTCTCCTTTGCTTTTCACCTCTCTTCTTTTGACAGCTGTTTGTAAGGCCTCCCCAGACAGCCATTTTGCTTTTTTGCATTTCTTTTCCATGGGGATGGTCTTAATCCCTGTCTCCTGTACAATGTCAGGAAACAGAGTCCATAGTTCATGAGGCACTCTAGCTATCAGATCTAGGCCCTTAAGGTCCCTAAAGCATTATAGTATGCCTAATGACTAAAAAGAAGAGCTAGCTTGTTCATCACAAAATAAGGCAGAAAATCCACATCTAGAAATTATAAGAAAAAAGGTGAACTACAAAGCGAGAACAAAAGAGCTTTTCAGGTAATTTTCAGTGAATCCTAAGATTGAGTCACCAAAACAGTCTCTCCCCCAAATATTCTGTTTAAACAAAGGTTTTACAACAGTCTTCAAACCAAAGTGATCTGTGCTGTTCTTTTTAAAATTCTGATGACTAAGGTTTAGGTAGGAAGGGGCTGAACAAAACAGGGATGAATTAGAACATAGAATGACAGGTAAGATAACACAGAGAAAGTGATGACTCAAATCATTTTAAAGGAGTTTACAACAGCATGAGAGTAGCAGGTTACGCAAATGTCACATTGTTACTCCTCTAATCTAACTCTTCCCAACAGGACTCATTCTATAACGTTCAAACTATTGCCATCAGCTTTCTCCAGGTAGAAATGTTTTAATTTAAAAAATGGAATTCTTAAAAAGTCAAAGTGACACTGACATTATAATAAAGAAAACTAAGCGAGTTCAGTTAGAATTTCCATGTTCTCTCTTGTCCTAATAGAGACTCTGCATCAGGGCTAGGACCCACCATCACCAGGGATTAAAGTGAGTCTGAAAAGGTCTCAAAAGGCCATTTTGAACCATACTCCTCTTCCCAGCCAACAATGAACTCGGGTAGCTTATAGGCAAACAGTGTTCATAGAACAACAACAACCAAAAAAATTTTTACAAAGTGGTACATGAAATAAAACATACAAAAGTAAAATTTCAACAATATATAAAGTATCAAAACATAACAGGGAAAGAAGATAAGTCTTTCCTTATGTGACCAGCAGCTTTTCTCTCGTTCTCCTTCACTCTCTCTTGCTCACATATGCTCGCTGAGTCTTTAAACTAAGGCCACGCTGGCTTAACCTAGCAATCTGACTTACTCGTCTCATAAAAGCCAGAAGAACAGGAAGGTGGGCATTTTCTTGGGTCTTCCTGATTTGTACTCTACTGGCTTGAGATGAGTCAGAAGTTCTCCTTAAGTAAAACTTCTCAATGGTCCTTTCCCTCCAAACAAACTTTCAGCATTGCCCTTTTCTCTGGAGCTGCTCTCCCCATCTCTTCGTGGCTGCATCTAGGTGAGGAGCCTGGGAGCTGCCCTTTTAAACGGAGAAGCCTGGGCTGATGATGACTTTACTTACGACTCAGTTGCTTTCAATTAAGCACTCGCTCCATCCTAGTTGCATTTTTTAAATTTAAAAACTAAAACTAACTAAATAAAACTAAAGGAGTGGCAAAGCAAATTCTGTGAGTTTGAGTGTCCAGGGGCTGGACACATTCCTATGGAGCCAATTTATTCATCAAGAACCTCTTTGTGAAATTATTCATTTAACCTTTATACATAAAATAAATTTCATCACAACTGCATTCTATTTCAATATCTTAATGCAGTTTACCTAGCAATGATTGCCCTAAGAAGCAATTGTGAATCTGTAATTTCTGAGAATATAAGTCTCAAGGGCAGTGTACAGCGATAGAAGATTTTAACCATCGACTTTAACCCGATTATACTTTATTTCCCTATCACTGGTGAGGCACTGGGACCCCTCCTGCATTTTAAAGGTACATCCATTTCCACATAAAGAAAGGCCTGAAAAAACAAATGTTAACACTAGAACTCCTAGATATGACGATCTTATTATTTTTTGTTTGTTTTTAAAACAAACTTGGAAAGGCACAAAATCATCTACCAGGAGCTACCTACCTACCTAACTTCTCAGCTTATTAAAAAAAGTAGCTGAGCAAGTCTTAAGGCAGAGGCCAAAATTCCCACACCTGAGATGAGTTTCAAATGTATATTCTGCTACTCACACTAAAGTGGGCATGCCTGTGAGTCTCTGGCCACTGAAAACAACACCCAAATACAAAGTCAAGAACATTATAATTAAGTTTTCATTTTCCACACCATAGCCTATGAAATTAGTTAAGAAAAGAAAGCCAATTTGTCAGTATCCCCAGCCTCCCCTCTACCAATCCCTGCCCCCATTATCAGTACAAAGCATTAGGGCTGAAATGTTCAGTGGAAGTAGTATCATAATCAAAAGTATATGGACTGTGTCCAACAGGAGAATTGATGGGCCAGCAAAAGAGTGCAGGCATAAAAGAAAAGAAAGCCAATTTGTCAGTATCCCCAGCCTCCCCTCTACCAACCCCTGCCCCCAATATCAGTACAAAGCATTAGGGCTGAAATGTTCAGTGGAAGTAGTATCATAATCAAAAGTATATGGACTGTGTCCAACAGGAGAATTGATGGGCCAGCAAAAGAGTGCAGGCATAGGGTATAAATCTATCAGCTGTTTCAGAGACACATGTACCTGGTTATGAATTCAAATCATTAAATAAGAAGTGAACTTTTTATTAAAAAGAAGTTGGAGTAGCAACCAGAAAGTTCACACAAGTGCTATAAACTTAAATGTATGTGTATGTGTACCACTGACCACGGTCCTGAACTGACATTTCACATTTAGGGAAGGGTGTTCTTTCCTAGGGGTTTCCTCAGAGGCTCAGCAGTAAAGAAGCCAGCCTGCAACGCAAGAGACCCAGGTTCGATCCCTGGGTTGGAAAGATCCCCTGGAGAAGGGAACAGCTACCCACTCTAGTATTCTTGCCTGGAGAATCCCATAGACAGAGGAGCCTGGCAGGCTGCATGCATTTCTCTCCTAAGCCTGACTTAGGAGAGAAATGCATTGACACACGACTACTGTCCAATCCTCTCCAGGAATTCTGAAGGAGAGAGAAGGACAAAAAGGGGAAAGAAATAAGTGCCCACAAGCTGCTGGAGAAAGAGATTTCTGCTTGACTGTATTTGATCTTATGCTCTACCCCCAAATAATAGGACCCAATAAGAAATATCTGATTAATACCAGACTAAATAGAGGCACAAAGGGCACAATCAGCCTTGAACTAAGTGATGGAAAGCTGTGTAAATGTCAACCTAAACAGGTACACAGGGGAGAACACCAGACTGGTGGAAGGGAAGCCACCTGCAGTCACTGCACCAGTATTTATCTGAGTTATAGCAAAAGCAGATCCTAGGTTTTTGCAATTTTGGCTTACAAAATTGAAATGTTTACACTGCCCCAAAGGGATGAAAGAGACTTTTTGCTGGGCAATTCACATGAGTTCTTGCATTTTTAAAAGTTATATCTCATTTCTAACAGATTCCCCTCTGTGAAGTTGGGGGTGAGGGTGGCCCCTGGACCACCTGCCCCTCCACCCAATTCTTATCTGAACCAAAGTTGGCTTCCAGAAAATCATTTCATTTCCTTGTCACTCTAAATGAAGGGATGGAGCCAAAGCAAAAACAGAACCCAGTTGTGGATGTGACTGGTGATAGAAGCAAGATCCGATGCTGTAAATATTTTTGGTATTATTAACTATTCATTTTTACTGTTGCATAGTATTCCAATTGTATGAATGGACCACAGTTTATGTGTCTGTTCTACTCCTGATGGCCACATGGGATGTTTCTGTTTTTGGTAGTATATTATGTACTGTGCTGTTGGGAACACACCTTCTAGGATTTATTTGTAAGAATTTCCAAGCACAGCAAAACTTAAAAAAAGGATAATGTTTGGTGCAATTAGCTAAATGAAGGAGGCTGTTTTTACTGTCCATCCCCTTCCTAGGGCTATAGTTAGGCACCCTGAAGGCTGAGAGGACTGATGTTTTCCCACACGTGTAAATGCTTCCCAGGACTGAGTTGCTGAGGCAGGTAACCACGAGTGGAGTCGCTGTGCCCTAGGGTGCATGCGCGTTCAGCTCTTCCTACTTGTGTCAGGTTGTCTTGGAGAGAATTATTCAGTTTATACTTTTCCAGCAATCTGACAATTTGGAAGATAGAGGGAGTTGAATTTAAATTGGGGAGTGGCATATCAGTATTTTCCAGTTGTCATTTCCTGTGCTTATTGATGTTTCAAAGTTCTTGTGAGGACAGATATTTGTGAATATACTTCATGGTCTTGGAGTATAGTCATCAAAGCCAAATTAATTTCCCCTGCCTCCAGCTTAGGGCCTTGGCATTTTTAGCACTGCTGTGTGACCACTGGTCTAACCAGCCTCGGGAATTGCACTAAAGGTTAACGTCTCAGTAGGTCCCTCTCACACGTAAAAGTTGATCTTTCAGTAAACTGGTTTTATATCAGATGTATCTCAGGCTTCCAGATGTTGACTTTTTTTCACTGTTTTGATTAATAAGTATTTCTATATGTCTTATGCTCTTGTGACTGAGGGATTGTTGCTAAGGGACTTGTAACTTTCATTTTATCTGTTTTAGCTGAAAATGTAAACAGTCCTCTTTAAAATTCAGCCATTTTTCCAAACCTCTGTAAGCATGGTTAGAGCTCAGTTGGAATATCAGTGTTAGATCACAGGAGTAGATAGAGACTGCGTCACTTAAGCAGAAGATAGAAAAGCATTCAATTTTTTGATAATAATGATGCAAAATAACTTTGGGAAAAGAAATTTGTTTATTCATGCATTCACTCCTTTACTTATTTATTATTTGCCCTGTTAATGACGTTCTCTGAGAACTTAAAGAGAAGGAGGTTTAGTAACCAACCTCTGACTTTGAGTATCAGAGGAAATGAGATCCAAGTAGTATATCATGGAGTATCTCTTTGTGTTAATTTTCTGTTAAGTCCCTTGTTTGTTATCTTTAAGGATTTCATTAGACGATAGTGATCTAAATTTGTGCTACAACAGGTGGATGTTTTTTCTGTCTCCGTGTGATTAGAAAAGGGTTCTTTTTCTTCAAGTCATGCCTGTTTGGTTGGGATGTTAGGAGATAAAGATTGTTAAGTCCACCTAAAAGGCTAGATGATTTGGTGAGGCTTCAGGTCCAGCTTGGGCATGTTAGGCAGGGTCTTCTCTCAAGTCCTTAAGCAGTAGATTTGCTGGTGTAATTGTACGTCCACTTGGAGGTCTCGCGGGGAACCTCAGACTCATCGTGTCCACACTGGATTCATGGTGAGCTTCTTCTCTAAACCAGGTCCTCTTCTGTGTCTCAGTTGCTTACCCCCTCGTCATGAGTTGTCCCCGTCAGAAGGCTGGCAGTGACCCTGGCCCTGTCCTGGAGGACTTCCTTGTGCTTAGCCGAGTCTGAGGGGAAGGTAGCATGAGATGGTAGGAAGAATACTGGCTTGGGAGTTGGAAAACCTGGGCTGTAATCTCTGTTCAGGCGCTAACTTTGGTGTGATTTTTGACTGAACTTAACTTCTTTTGTTCTGTTTTCTTCTAAGATTGAGGCAGTTGTAATACTTCAGAATAGTTCCTTGATTATTCAACTTGAAAAAAAAAAATTCATTCTACCCTCAGTGTAGGTTAACAGTAAGCTTTATTGGTGGTTTGCTGGTGGTCATTCACATTGTCTTTATTCCTCAAGTACACTTTTCAGTGATGATGAAGGGGCTGTTCCTTCGTACCGTTATTGAATGTTTTTATAAAGCATTGAGCCTGGCCCTGGCATCACTTGGATTGTTTAATCCTTATAAGAAACGTGTGAGGTGTAGGTACTGTTATTTGATTTTATAATTTAGGAAACTGAGGCTCAGTTAAAAGAAATCTGCCTATGCCCACAAACTAATAAATGGATAAAAGTTAAACTAATAAACGAGTAATAAACTAATAAACTAGTAAAAGAACTCCATCCTGTGTTGGTGACTTAGAGGCTGTGTTCCTGATGTTGAGCATTCCTGCTGTTGATTTTGTGGCAACTGTCAAAATTATTCAGCCCACATTTTAAAAACATGAGTGTGTGGTCCAGTGTAGAAAATCTCTTCAGCTGAGAAATGGATTTTTCAGAGACCTTCCTGTTGGGCAGGCTCTGTTCACGTTGGTCTGTGATTGTATGCCTACTCAGCATCTGATATGTAAGACTGTTATTCTTTGGCCTGATAGTAATTAAAGGGCAGCTGTGGTTTGTAATGACATTAGCTGACTGGTGAAGCATATATGAAATGTAGGTGTTGAATATGAATACTTTCACATAGAGATGGCTTTACTGAGAAAACACTTTTAAATCTGTAAGATAATGGTGCCTCTTCAATAGTAGCGTTTTCTTGATTGTTCTGTTCCTCTAAAGTATAAGCAGATGGGTGGTCATTGGTCAGGGTAGGCTGGAGTTGTAGATCTCTATCAGTTTTTCTTGCCTCTCCATTTCTTTTAAAACTCAAGCCTAATTAGTAATGGATTATTGTTTATATGTGAATAATTATTCATATGTGAAATGATATGAATATGAATATAATAACCACCCAATAATAAGGCTTGGGGCTTGATAACAGTGTCTTCAATGTANTCTTGCCTCTCCATTTCTTTTAAAACTCAAGCCTAATTAGTAATGGATTATTGTTTATATGTGAATAATTATTCATATGTGAAATGATATGAATATGAATATAATAACCACCCAATAATAAGGCTTGGGGCTTGATAACAGTGTCTTCAATGTAAAATTGATACCACTTTATGCAGAAACAGGACATTTTTGCTGACTTTTGTAAATTAACCTTGTATCTTGTGCTGTGTTAGGACATTAATTCTAGTAGTTATTTTTTATATTCTTTATAACTTTTTATGCAAGCAATAAACAGTCTAAAAGCAAAGACAGTTTTATTTCTTCTTTTCTCATTTTCTTGAATTTATGTCTTTTTCTTGCCTTACTGGAAGGGTTATGTCAACCAGCATAATGTTGAGTGGAGGTAGAAAGAGTAACATTCTTGGCATGTTTCTATCTTAGGGAGAAATTACTCAGTATTTCACTGTTAAGTATGGATGGCATCACTGACTCGATGGATGTGAGTCTGAGTGAACTCTGGGAGTTAGTGATGGACAGGGAGGCCTGGTGTGCTGCAATTTATGGGATCGCAAAGAGTCAGACACGACTGAGCGACTGAACTGAACTGAACTGAAAGGCATTTAAAATATTAGGGCTTGGTCCAGTGCCAGTTGCTGTGTAATAGATTAATGATTGTGTTTCAGAGTTGATTAACTGGAAAATAGGTATCCTTATAAGACATACAAAGGTTAATTTTTTTCTAAATTATTTGATCCTTTATATATATATATATATATATTTTTTTTTTCAGATCAAAGGACTGGATGCATTTGTTCTGAGTCTGCTTGTTCTAGATGGTGAATCAATCTACAGCCTAACCGCAAAGCCTATCCTGCTGTTATTAGCAAGAATTATCTTAGTGAATATAAGACATAAACTGACAGCTATACAGGTAAGGAAAGAAAAGGAGCCAGGAGATTAAGACCCAGGTGTGACTTTTGTGCTGATTAGCATCAGACTTTAGATGTGATGCTGACAATGTCTTGGTATATTTATTTTCTAAGTCTTCCTTAGGTATTTAATTTAATCTCCACTAATGAGATTAGTCTAGTATAAAATGAAACATTGTCTCTTTAATAGAATTTATATATGTGTTGTATGTATGTATGCAAATGTGTAAGTGTTCATTCTCTGAATCTTAAAAGTGGGTTTAGAAACATCCATCACAGTCTTTTATGAATTTCATGTAAGGATAATGAGTAGTAGCCAGAAGTATGCATATAGCACTTACAGTAGATCTTAATTACGATTACTGTTTCTTGGCTCATGTCCTGCATTGATTGATATTCGGTTTGGGTTTAGTAGAGCATTTGTTCAATATCCATTGTATGGTTTCTCTAGGTTACATATAAATTAATGAGAAAAGCTAATATGCAGTAGGAGGTGATAAAAACCACAAGAGAGAATCGAAGAAAGTCCTTGAGGTGTGTTGGTTATGTTGCAGCTTCTCAACTGTGTGCAGCTAATTCTTCAATCTGCTTTGCAGTATGAAAGCAGCTGCAGATAACATGTGAATGGGTGTGACTGTATTCCAATAAAGCTTTATTTATGGACTTTGAAATTTACATTTAATATACTTTCACATGTCACAAAATTTTCTTTTCTTTCTTTCAAAAATATAAGAACCAGTCTTTGTTTTGGGCTAAAGGAAAACAGGTGGAGGACTGTTTCAGACCCATAGGCTTGAAGCTTCCTGATTCCTATCCTGATCATTGCAACTTAGGCATGTAGACCTTGTATTGCCAGAAATAGTAAATCTAAATTTTAAGTGAAATCTCCCAGTTTCCAAGTGTTGGCTGAGAAAGTTTAAGAAATAATATTTCTATGGATAAAATGGGGACTTGGTCTGTACTGTATAAGGGCTTATTTTCCTGAGCATTTAAGTTGAGGCAGAGGAGGTAAAAAGGGAATCATGCCTCTTTCAGCAACTCTCATGAGAGCTAGAAGGTTTGGAATCACTTGTACCAGAAGGGTTTTTATTTGATGGATTTCAGTGTATACTAGCAGATATAAGGCCTTATCTTTGATCTTTTAGTGATGTTAGTTTGAATAAAAAAATGTTTTTCCAAGTTGATTTGAGTTAAATGATCTTATAGAGTGAGTAGTACTTGACCCTAAAGAAAGTATCATCAAGACCTGAGGTTGCTAAATGGCACCATTTTCTTTCTGGTGAGACTGATGGTCATTAATGAGTTAGTGACACAGTTTTCTTGATGAAAACTTTCATCAGCATGCATATTAAGCAGGAATGTATCAGGTTGATTTTTTAATTAAAAATATCAATGATTTTATTTTTGTGAAACAATAAAGGAAGATGATTTTTCCCCACTCCCTAGTCTGTGAAGTATATAGACCATTATTAGTAATATGTTAATGTTGAGTAAAAGGAATTTTGGCTTTGAAATCAGACCGGAGTTTGTCTGGCTTAGCCTCTTACCATCTCTATGACCTTAGGCCAGTGAATTACTCTGAATATCAGTTTCCTCATTTATAAAGTGGACTTGAGTTAGCAAGCAGTTACTGGGTTTCTTTTGAGTACACTCATGCGCCCTGCCTTCTAGAAGGTTATTCACTAGTATGACTTGTCAGTCAGAACAAGTAATAAGTGCTCTAGTCAGGAGACAGGATCTGGGAACTGTCTAAAGCAAGGCTTCAAGTTTCCTTTTTCATTAATGCCTCAGATTTCCTATTAAGTGATTCTTGACAGGTAGAAAAAGGCACTTTTATTTTCTAGTAAAAAAAAAAAATAGATCATGCTTTCTTTCTTTGTTTCACACTCCCCCTTCTCTCATGTGAAGATTTTGGATTAAAGAGTTAGTTTATAGATCTGATATTTAAGAGCTGAGCATCTTAAGTCGTATGTTTTTTTTAACAGGGCACTCTGTTTGACTGGATCTATGTTAATTCCCATGTCTAGAAAAGGAAAGAATATGTTGCCAGACCTGACTCACTTACTGCTGACAGCAGATAAGGACAGATAATTGGAATATAGACTGACTTCATTAGCTTCGTGATAGGAAAAGAATGAAAATGAGGCAACAACTCAGGGAATTAAATTAAAAATGATGTGAAAGTTCTTTCTATTAGATAATCCTACCTTTCTTTTCCTTACGTGGCCTGAGGAAATAGCATTAGTAATTAGAAAAGTTTTTGTCATAGAGTCAAAATTCAGTTGTGATTTTATCATTGTTGCAACAATTGTGTGTAGCGGTTTAGAAGGGAAACAGGCAGTTTTACCCCTTGATCAAATTAAGAAATTAAATTCAAGTAACAGAAAATGCTTTTGGTAATTAAGCATGATTTCCAATTAGTAGGTATTGCTATAAAAGAAAATTTTTCACACCTTTGGACAATATAATTCAGAGTAACATAGTTATAACTAATTTAGATGATTCAGTGCATGATCATACTTGGTAATTTAATGAACCTATCAAAAATAGTTAATGCTTCTTATTTGCACACACACACGTATGTATAGAGGAAGAGCCTAGAGGAATATAAACCTTTGTCATGGATTTTTCTGGGGACGGAGGACGGTGCTAAGGCAGCAGAAGAGACTTTGGTCTTCACTGTGTATGCTTCTGTATCGGCTTGTTTAATCAGGATGTGTTGCAAAGTAAGACTGAGCACCAGAGTCTGAGAAAAGGCTACTGTGCTGTCAGCCTGAGCATTAGTGAAGACAGTGTATAGAACGCTGTCTCCGCCCTCCACACTGTAAGGACCAGGTGCTTACACACTTGAAGAACACGAGCTCTCCAGTGTGGTGCTAACTTCTAGGCACAGTGTGGAAGTTCAGGGGAGTGAGAGACCAGTGTGTGCCCTAATCTCTTCTCTGGGAGAAGAGGTTCTGTGGAAGAAGGTGTGGCAGAGGTCTTCCCAGTGTGGGGAATAATCTGAACCCAGGCTGTTTCTTACCTTGTAGCGTGCTCAGCATGCATTGCTTCAAGGATACAGGGATGAGTGAAGCATGGTTCCTCATCTTGTTGGCTAGCTGGCTGACAACACTGAAAATTAGGATGACAAACACGAGTATGGTGGGGTGTGTTTGCAAAGGGAGGTGGAAACACGTGCTGGAAGTTGAGACAAGGGGAAGAATCACCCCACAGGAGGTTCTAGTCGGGGGGCCTCCCGGGATGGTGGGTGTTGGATCATGGTGCTGGTAGAGCACTCTAGCAGAGCCGGCCGGTGACAGTAGGCATTTTAAAGGAGGAAATGGGAAGTTGAAAGTGATGTCAGGAAGCCCAGCTGCTTTGAGTGAACAGAGGAGAGATGTTTTTCTCGTGGAAGACGGGGCAGTGGATTTGGTGTTATTACTGAAGACATAGCCGTGGGTGGGTAAGCTTCCTGAAGAGTGAATTTAATCTCACAAATGTAAAAAAATTCTATAAGTTGATTTGAGTTAATGTAAAATTTTTTCCCAAAGAGTCCTTTTATTTCAACTTACTTTGGTATTTCCTTTTTCTAGAGCTTGCCATGGTGGACGTTGAGATGCGTGAATATTCACCAGCAGTTGCTTGAGGAGCGCTCACCTCAGCTTTTTGCTCTTGCTGAAGACTGCATTGATCAAGGTATGCTGGAAATTTTGTCTGCTTTGAGCATGTATCTCTGTTCTGTTTTCTTGGCTGAGACTTTCCTTTTTCATTTATTACTTGACAGCATATGGTAACTTTTTGTCTGAGGTTGCTTCTCCACTTTTTCTGAATTTGGACTATCACAAATTATTAGAATGTCAGATTATAGGATTTCTTTTTTGTCTTTGAATTTTTAAAAGTCAGTCAGTGTTATTTATATTATTAATACAGACTTAAACAAGTGATTTATTCTGTGTAGTTCACCTTGATTTTTTTACAAATTGCCTAAAGGTATTTAAATATTTTCTTGGTTTCTTAAGGTAAGAAACCTTGTTAGAAACAAATGTAAACTCCCCTTATTAAGAAAATAATCCTTAACTAATTGGAACTGGAGTAAATTGTGCTGAACTACATGCAGAACAGGAAATTATTTATCCTATATCCTGAGCACATGAAGAAATAAATCATTTTTTTAATTAATAATATTTGGTAGAAAATAAGTTTAGTGAGGATGACAGTAGGTAGAGAGACATTTGTGTAGTTTTTTCATTGTTTTCATTGGAATATATAACGTACATATGGAAATATCAGATGTTTGTAAAGCACATGCCACTGTAAGTGGCTTTGTTGCAAGTGACCCTTAGGCTTTTTAGGGAGGCGTTCTTTGCTTATGACTGTGCTGGGTCTTGCTGCTGCGGCGATTTGGGGCTGCTCTCGCTGCGCACGGGCTTCCCTTTGCTGCAACTTCTCCTGTTTGCTTATGGCTGTGCTGGGTCTTGCTGCTGCGGCGATTTGGGGCTGCTCTAGCTGCGCACGGGCCTCCCTTTGCGGCGACTTCTCCTGTTGTGGGGCACGGGCTCTAGGGTCGCGTGGCTTGCGGGCTCTGGAGCGCAGTCTCAGCAGCTGTGGCACAGGGCTTAGTTGTTCCTCGGCATGTGGAATCTTCCCAAATCAGGGATCGAATCTGCGTCTCCTGCACTGGTAGGTGGAGTCTGCTGAGCCACCAGGGAAGTCCTCGGGAAGCATTTTGAAAATAGGAGGAAATCTTGGACTTAGTCTATATTTGTTCAGGATTTTAGGTTATGTAAGACTGTGGAACAACCAAGGGCAATTAGATCTGACTTGTATATGTAAAAAAAATATATTCTGAGCTTGAACTTGGTATATAGAAAACAATATTTGTTCTACCAAGAGATTTAAACCTAACATGTGGTAGCAGATTGACTTATTAAATGTAAGGAGTTTACTTTTCTATACAGTGATATTTCACTAAGTGTACAGTGATGCAATGAAGTAACAGAACTGCGAAACAGTATTTCTTTTTCCTGTAGAAGTCTTTGGTTTAATGCATTTGGATTACAAGAGATTTTTATGAGCAAATATAGGCTACAGATGGGGAAACAGTGGAAATAGTGTCAGACTTTATTTTGGGGGGCTCCAAAATCACTGCAGATGGTGACTGCAGCCATAAAATTAAATGACTCTTACTCCTTAGAAAGAAACTTATGACCAACCTAGATAGCATATTGAAAAGCAGAGAGACATTACTTTGCCAACAAAGGTCCGTCTAGTCAAGGCTATGGTTTTTCCAGTGGTCATGTATGGATATGAGAGTTGGACTGTAAAGAAAGCTCAGTGCCAAAGAATTGATGCTTTTGAACTGTGGTGTTGGAGAAGACTCTTGAGAGTCCCTTGGACTGCAAGGAGATCCAACCAGTCCATTCTGAAGGAGATCAGCCCTGGGTGTTTTTTTGGAAGGAACGATGCTAAAGCTGAAACTCCAGTACTTTGGCCACCTCATGCGAAAACTTGACTCACTGACAGAGGATGAGATGGCTTGATGGCATCACTGACTCAATGGACATGAGTGTGAGTGAACTCCGGGAGTTGGTGATGGACAGGGAGGCCTGGCGTGCTGCAGTTCATGGGGTGACAAAGAGTCGGACACAACTGAGCAACTGAACTGAACTGAACTGATAGGCTACAGAATCATCTGTATTTTCAAGACTGTAAGCAGCTGTCTAGATTGTGTTCCTAGCAGGCTGATTTTTTCTTGTTTCTGCTTAGCAGAATGCCTGGAAAATAACAAATATTTAGTGCATACTTTTTGAATAGTGATAGCTGGCAATGGCACCCCACCCCAGTACTCTTGCCTGGAAAATCCGATGGACGGAGTAGCCTGGTGGGCTGCAGTCCATGGGGTCGCTAACAGTCGGACAGACTGAGCGACTTCACTTTCACTTTTCTCTTTCATGCATTGGAGAAGGAAATGGCAACCCACTCCAGTATTCTTGCCTGGAGGATCCCAGGGATGGGGGAGCCTGGTGGGCTGCCATCTATGATTTTGAACTGTGGTGTTGGAGAAGACTCTTGAGAGTCCCTTGGACTGCAAGGAGATCCAACCAGTCCATTCTGAAGGAGATCAGCCCTGGGTGTTTTTTTGGAAGGAATGATGCTAAAGCTGAAACTCCAGTACTTTGGCCACCTCATGCGAAAACTTGACTCACTGACAGAGGATGAGATGGCTTGATGGCATCACTGACTCAATGGACATGAGTGTGAGTGAACTCCGGGAGTTGGTGATGGACAGGGAGGCCTGGCGTGCTGCAGTTCATGGGGTGACAAAGAGTCGGACACAACTGAGCAACTGAACTGAACTGAACTGATAGGCTACAGAATCATCTGTATTTTCAAGACTGTAAGCAGCTGTCTAGATTGTGTTCCTAGCAGGCTGATTTTTTCTTGTTTCTGCTTAGCAGAATGCCTGGAAAATAACAAATATTTAGTGCATACTTTTTGAATAGTGATAGCTGGCAATGGCACCCCACCCCAGTACTCTTGCCTGGAAAATCCGATGGACGGAGTAGCCTGGTGGGCTGCAGTCCATGGGGTCGCTAACAGTCGGACAGACTGAGCGACTTCACTTTCACTTTTCTCTTTCATGCATTGGAGAAGGAAATGGCAACCCACTCCAGTATTCTTGCCTGGAGGATCCCAGGGATGGGGGAGCCTGGTGGGCTGCCATCTATGGGGTCACACAGAGTCGGACACGACTGAAGTGACTTAGCAGCAGCAGCAGCAGCATCTATTGAGGCTTTACTTTTTACGTTTTATTTATTTATTTTGGGCTGCACTGAGTCTTCGTTACCTTGAAAGCGGGGTTGCTCTCTAGCTGTGCTGTGCAGGCTTCTCACTGCAGTGGCTTCTGCTGTGGTGCATGGCTTAGTTGTCCCGAGGCATGTGGAATCCTCCAGCACCAGGGACTGAACCCGTATCCCCTGCCTTGGACCACTAGGGAGGTCCTATTGAGGCTTTTCTACATTCACTTTTCAGAGGAGACATTGTAGAACTCCATTTGTCCTCCATCTCGATAGCAGTTTTTATCTGAGTTAACTTCTGTACGAGTTTTTCAAAAAGTGAAATATTATAGAAGTTATGAGAAAATTAATCCTACCCAGATACCATATGGGATCTTGAATCATCTCATAATAGTGTTGCCTAGGCGCGGAGTTCTCTTTCAAATGAAATATGAAGTTGGACTTGGAGAAAATTAAGACCTGATGCTCAATTTACTGGCATCATTGTCCTCTTCCTATTTTTAGTAAAATGAAAATTGTGTAGACGAAGTCTTCCCCCCGTTCATGTCATTTCATATTTTTAAAATGAAGTGAGATACATTCCATAAACAAAGTGCAAGGGAGAAAGAGAAGTGGGGAGACAAGTGGGGATGAACTTCTAGTTCATGAAATCGGATAAAATTTTGAAAGCCAGGGATGGGTTGAACATTACTGATTCTAATGGGGGAAAAGCTTGATTTTTCCAGAGGATAGTGAAAGCGTTTGAAAGAAGATGGCATCAGTATTCAGCCACTATTTAATTTTGTAAAAAAGTAATTACGTTATACTGTGTAGCATATTAAACAATTTCATATGCTTCATTATACTTTTATGGAGTGTTGGTAAATGAACAAAACACAAGGTGTCACTGGGAGTTTTATTTCTTTCTCTTAATGTAAAGGAAATCAAGTTTGATGCAGTTACTAGAGGGAAAGCCACATCTTTTCCTTTTATCCCATATTATGTAAATCTACATTTATGTCTCTACCTTAACCACATCTCAGTGACTAATGTTCTTAATGATGACCTTTAATTATTAAAAGAAAAAAAATACCTTCTTAATGTACCATATTAAAAGGTAAGAACCATATGATGTGTTGTAGAGAGAATTCTAAGGTGTAAAATATAGTTCTCTAAACAGAAAGGTTAACTAAGATATCTGGAAAATATGACTCTAAGTGACTCATTTTCCAAGTGGTCTGTTCTTTTCTGCAGTATATTTCAGCATATCATTTGCTTTGCCTTACAACTAAGAATTTTTTATGTTGCTGTTCTAGGCTAATCAGTGACATTTTTCATTTTATCTAGTCGTAAATCGGTCCATTTTGGCTATGTCTAAGTAAGTCTGCACATGACTTAAACTGCAACATTTTCATAAACAATTTTATTTAAAAAAATGTTCCGGGATTTAACCCAAATATTGCCCAAGCATTCAGTTACATTGAAATATTGTTCAGTATCCAGAGAAGAATATTATATGTGAAATGTTGCCCTTGAACAATCATCAAAAAGTTGGCAAGTTTTTTTTTTTTCAATCTGTGACATATAAGCAAGTGTGATCTTTATATTTTTGTCCAGGAACGTTACATCCTGTCTCTTATACACATCTAGATGTGTATAAGAGACAGGTCAAGGGATCCCGGAAGAGCCCCCAAATGTTANTTGAACAATCATCAAAAAGTTGGCAAGTTTTTTTTTTTCAATCTGTGACATATAAGCAAGTGTGATCTTTATATTTTTGTCCAGGAACGTTACATCAGTATAGTGTAGTGGAATAGAGCCCATCAGAGTGTCAGCATAACTTTGCTGGACTGATCACATCTATGAAAGGAATGAGTTAGAATCTTGAAAAGTCTACTCCTCAGCACACTCCGAGGTCCTCTTTTGGATCTCATACTATGAAACCGTGATTCTCTGAAGAACTGCTTAAGGACACACAATCATTTATTGAAGCATCTGGTACTGAAAACGTGTTCCATATAGTGCATGAGATGTAATATTGAGGTTTAGGTGTTTGAAGATGAGCTTATGAGGAAGTCACTGTTCAAAGAAAACAGGCTAAAATACTTTGTCTGAGATTCCACTGTAACATCTCCAGGCAGCTCTGTGACTCTAGGCTTATATTGTCTCCACATCCAAAGAGTTCAAGAGATTAGTTTCTTGGTGACTGATGTATGCATAAATTAAAAAAAATTTTTTTGATACTTTGGAATGAATGTCATTAAATACACTAATAATCTAACCTCAAATATCTGATTATCCATATGAATCCATAGGGATTTCATTTTAAAAATAGCATTAAAATAGTCTGATGAGAAGAGATTTTGGTTTTAGCATGCATTTTAAATATAGTGGTTTGACATTTTGACCCAGAAGGTTATGATTATTCATTACCGTGGAGCACCTAAAGATTTATTAAAATGATAACTATATGTCTGTTGGGTCAACATGCTTTATTTGTTTATTTATTTCATCGTTTTTTTAAAACTTCAGTTATCCAAATCTCAAAACTTTGTGGTCATGGTTGACTCACTGTTTTTCATCATTCTGTGTATCTTGCCAGTTCTTAAATCTTGTCAGTTCTTGCCTAAGGATTCCATATCCATCCTTCTTTTCCATTCCTACAGCTCTTATCCTAGTCACTGTCTGAAATCTGTAGTTTGGAAAGACCCATTGGAGATTATCTTGTCCAGCTAACTCATTTTCCAAAGAATTGAAACTCCAAGAGATTGTCCATGAACCAGAACTATGACTTGGAGTTTCTGACTCCAGATCCTGCTTATCTTCTCCAAATCTTCCAGATCTTCTCTTCATTACTTTTCTCTAAACTGGTCAGTTGGGCCAGATTCTAATATCTAATAGTTATAATGCAGTTCCCATTTCAGTAGTCCATACTCCATACCAAGCACTGTTCTAGGTCTGTAAATATATTAACTGGCTTATTCCTTGCAACAGTTCTGAGATAGAACTGAAGACTTGACATAAGAAGGTGTAGTGGTGGGTTTGTGTGCCACCTTTTTTTAACAGTGTTGGAGTGTAGTTAACCTGCAGTAAGACAATCACGAAGGTGTGATCACTCATCTAGAGCCAGGCATCCTGGAATGTGAAGTCAAGTGGGGCCTTAGAAAGCATCACTATGAACAAAGCTAGTGGAGGTGATGGAATTCCAGTTGAGCTATTTCAAATCCTGAAAGATGATGCTATCAAAGTGCTACACTCAATACGCCAGTAAATTTGGAAAACTCAGCAGAACTGGAAAAGGTCAGTTTTCATTCCAATCCCAAAGAAAGGCAATGCCAAAGAATGCTCAAACTACCGCACAATTGCACTCATCTCACATGCTAGTAAAGTAATGCTCAAAATTCTCCAAGCCAGGCTTCAGCAATATGTGAACCATGAACTCCCTGATGTTCAAGCTGGTTTTAGAACAGGCAGAGGAACCAGAGATCAAATTGCCAACATCCGTTGGATCATGGA
>SJYX01018652.1:162945-216849 GCA_006410675.1 Oreotragus oreotragus | reverse complement strand
ATGCTGCTGCTGCTAAGTCACTTCAGTCGTGTCCGACTCTTTGTGACCCCATAGACGGCAGCCCACCAGGCTCCCCCATCCCTGGGATTCTCCAGGCAAGAATACTGGAGTGGGTTGCCATCTCCTTCTCCAATGCATGAAAGAGAAAAGTGAAAGTGAAGTCGCTCAGTCTGTCCGACTGTTAGCGACCCCATGGACTGCAGCCCACCAGGCTACTCCGTCCATTGGATTTTCCAGGCAAGAGTACTGGGGTGGGGTGCCATTGTATATAGGTATGAAATTATTAGAATCAAGATAATTAACAGAACCATTTTAAGATCTGACTTTCAATTTCTCTTCTGTCACTCACACCCTGTGTGACTTCAGGTAGCTTGTCTTATTTCCAAACCAAGAGTTTTTTTCTGTGTAAAGATCATCTGTGAGTCTTTTCCAGGTGTAAAATGACGTGTTTCTTTGTAGGCCAGCTTCTTAATGCTGGGATCTGTTGAAAGATTGTGACCAAAAAAAGTTGTGTCCTCTTTCTTTGGGATTTCTTGTTGGGATCCATAATTGCTACAGAGTGCTTCCGTTTAGTAAATTAAAAAAACCTGCTATCCTCTTGCCCATAACTGCTGTCTGGAGCTGTGCTGTCCGGTGTAGTGGCCACTAGCCACTAATGTGGCTGATCAAAAGAAGTAAAGAATTCAGTGTCTCAGTTTCACTAGCCCCATGTCAAGGGCTCAGAAGCCACCTTGATGGTAAATGGTTACCATTCTGGACAGTGCAGCTGAATTTAATATTATCACAGAAAGCTTTATCGGATAGCACTGATGTTGAGCAAGAGACAGTTTCAGAGTAGGTCTATCCTTCCTTCTGCATGGTCAGTCTTGCAGCTCCTGAAGGGCGTGACCACTATCACTTCGAGTCGAAGGGTGGCACCTGACTTGTAGGCTCTTTCTTGGCCCTCCTTTCTTCTCCTTGTACAGCAGTACCGGACTGTTGTTATTTTTTGTTCGTGTTGTTTACCTGTCATTTGGCTGCACCAGGTCTTAGCTGCGGCATGTAGGATCTAGTTCCCTGGCCAGGCATTGAACCGCAGGCCCCCTGCATGAGGAATCTGGAAGTCTCAGACACTGGACATCAGGGAAGTCCCTGGATGATTATTTTTACATACCGATTTCATCAGGTCATTTTTTTAATTAGGAAAATCTTTAATTATTCTCAGTTTTACTTTTGACTTTGTATTTCATGTGTAATTTGATACTTAATTAAAAAATTTTTTAAGATTTCTCACTGTGATCTGGTCATTGGTAGTTGCTGGGGATATCATTGAACTCAGTGGAATGGAGGCTAAAATACAACAAGAAGAAAAGGGCACAAAAAGAAGGGAATGACAGCCATTAAAAAAAAATGAAGCCTTGCGCTTCGTGATGATATAGATGGGCCTTTAGGGCATCATGCTAAGTGAAATAAATCAGAGAAAGGCAAAAATTGTGTGATCTCACTTACATAGGGAATCTGAAAACCAAACAACAATGAAAACCAGCTCATAGATGCAGAAAACAAATAGGTGGTTTCCAGAGGAAAGGAAGGTGGGAGGGGCAATATAGGTAAAGGGGATTAAGAGGGGCAATCCTCTAGTTATAAAATAAGTAAGCCATGGAGACTTAATGCAGCATAAGGAGTGTGGTCAACAATACTGTAATATTTTGTATGGAGACAGATGGTTATTAGACTAGCGTGGTGATCATTCATAATGTATACAAATGTTATACAGATGTCAAATCACTATGTAGTACACTTGATGCTGACATAATATTGTACATCAACTATATTTCAGTTCGAAAAAAAGAGGAAGGAATGAAAGAAATGGTATGATTAGTCTAAACTTGAGACCAGAGAAGGCTTTGCAAAGTGGCTAATACTTGAACTGATTCTTGAAGAATGAGAAACAATTCATTAGGTAGTTGAAAAGGGCATGTAACGTACAGAGAGAGGCACAGAGACTCGAGACATCTTTGTGTATTTGGGATTTCCAATAAACAGTTTGGAATGGCTGGACAGTGTTGGGAGTTGTGTGTCAGGTGATGTTACAACAGGCTGATAGGAGCTAGGTGCATAGGAAATTGGAGCTCTGTGTTGTTGGTGACGGCCATCAGAGAGTTTCTAAATATTTGCCCACTCTTAGGATATTTATTGAGCACCAGCTATGACAAGTGCTAGGCTTAAACAGCAGTGAACAAGACACATGTGGACCCTTCTTTAGCCCTTCTGACAAGGTTTGTTCAACTATCCCAGCCTTACGGATTTTCTCCCTGTGGTATTTATGGCCAGTACCACCCAGTTTCAAGTCAAATTTACTGTATATTGAATAATGATTATGTGTCTTTTCGTCCTAGTGCTTCTTCCATCTTCTTTTTAGGGGAGCCCAGGGCTTAACTTTGCTGTAGGATCTAGCCCAATTCTAAGCATGTAGAATAATTCAGTAGATACTGGTTAGAATTGTAGGATGGAGAAGGGAAGGTCGGAGAGGGGTGAGAGGCAGGAGGAGGGTGGAAAAACCAGAGCGGTGACAGTTGGAGACAAGCTTGGGAAGTGTGGAGGTCAGGGAGAAGAGGGTTTTTAAAAGCTTTTTGAGGAAAAGAGTTGGAGTAGGCTGGCACTTCCCTATGGTTGTGTGCCTCCCTGGGCTTCGTGGCTTATGATGGACACCCTCCATCCAGCTATCAAGGATCCTACGAAGTTTCCATTTGGTTGGCATTTTTACTTAGGTGACTGCATTTGGCTCTGAAGGTGCCATCTGTTTATACACTGTAAGTACTTACCTAGTGATTTTATAATTCAGTCATTCTTTTTTTTCCCCCTAGAACTCTTTTGTAAAGAACTCATCAACCAGGGTTATGTGAGAACCCTAAAATTTAGTCTGTTTAGGAAACGCAAGATATGTTCTTAATTTTTTCTTTAATTGCTAATATTTTGGACTTAAATTTTTTTTGAAACATAAATCTCTAAAAAGGTTGCTAGTGCAAAGAATTTTTTTTTTCTCTGAAAGTGTGTAAAATAAGCATTGAATTGATGCCCCATAACTCCTGGACATTTTAGGGTATTTTTCCCACGAAGGCATTTTCCTGTAGAATCACAATACAACCACCAATATTAGGAAATTAACATTGATTAAATACTAGTATCTAATTACTGCTGTTCAAGATTAGCCAGTTGTGCCCAAGGCATCCTTTATAGCAACATGATTCAGTCCAGAACCTAGTGTTACATTTAGTTGTCGTATCTCTTTAGTGTCTTTCAACATAGATCTGTCACAGGAATTGTGCTGTGTTATTCTCACTGCATCGTACCAGGTGGCACACGATTTCAGTTGGTCTTATTATGGTGATACTAACTTTGGTTACTTGATTAAGTTACCAAATCATTTGATTAAGGTGGTATCTGTCAGTCTTCTTCCTTAGAGTTACCCATTTTCTCTGTACATTTTTTGTTTCTGAAACAGCTTTATTGAGATATAATTGACGTACAATACACCTGACATACTTAAAATGCCAATTTGTAAAGTTTGGACATGTATTTACCCCTGTGAAACCGTCATCAAAATTGAGATAATGAACATATACTTTGTTCCCCAAAACTTCCTCGTGCTTGTTGGGAATCCCATCATCCTCTTACACCCTTCCTGATTGATCTCTCCTTCAGCCTCTCAGGCCACCACTGATCTGCTTTCTGTTACTACATATTAGTCTGCATTTCCTGGAATTTGATAAAAGAGATTTCATATAGTCTCACACTGTGTGTGTATGTGTTTAGCTGGGTTTCTTTGACTCAGCAGAATTATTTTGATTCATCTATATTGTCACCTATAACAATAGTTCATTCTTTTTAATTGCTAAGTAGTGTACCATTATATGGAAATACCATAATTTGTTTGTTCTTTTATCTGTTGATGGAAATTTGATTGCTTCCAGTTTTTGATTATCACTCTTTATAATTAACTGTTGTATGGTGATGTACTTAAATACCATATAAGTCTCCTATTCCTCAGTAGACTTTGAATTTATGCATTTATACATTGACATTAGTGTGCACTCACAGATTCCAAATTCATTCAATGGATTACAATTTGGCATTCATAATGTCCCACATTTGATCAGTTGAGGCTTGTTCAAGTTGGCTTCTGTGCCCTTTCAACATATCTTTAAGTGCTTCTTTATTTTCTGACATAAGAAGATGCTTTAGCCTTCCTTATTTTGTATTACTTTGCTCCGGCCCTGGAATCAGTAATTTCTCCAAGGAGCTCTGGCTCCTTTTAAAGTCTTTTAATAGCCATAGCTGGAAAGTATGTGTATGTGTATATGTAAGTACACATGTACATCTGTGTCTATTTCTATATTTATCTATGTATTAAAAACCATGAATTGCATCATCTCCAATTCCAATCCAATATCACAGAATTTATTTTAGTCTTCTCTCTTCCAGATTTCTAACTCCTTCTTCGACAGTGAAAAACCAGGCTCCCATTAACCTCATTATAAGTGTGTGTACAGTCTTCCTGTACACAGTCAGTCTCTATGTTCAGGCTGCTCGCTTGGCCCTGAGCTTGGGGAACCCACAGCTTAATCCTTGACCTGGCTCTTTTGAACGTTGGTTGAATCCCTGGCCCTTTTGAGCACACCAGTTGAGACCTCAGTCCCCATAAAACTACTCTAGCCTCTGACTGATCACGAGCAGACTCTCTGGGTGAGCTGTGGACCTTGCACACATACTGGCTGAGCCTTTGGTCAAGTCACCAGGCCTGGTTTTGGGAACGCATAACACATGTTTCAGACTTAGGCAAGCAGCCAGCTGAGGCCCTTTTTTGAGACCATTCTTAGCAAACACATTGGTTGAATCCCAGTCAAGTCCCTAACCCTGACCAAAGAGCTCCAATTAAAATTTAACTGTTCAGAGTGTTTATATTGATATTTTTATGTTTTTACTAAACTGAAAATCTTGTTAATAACAATGTTAAGGTAATTATTTGCTTTACATATAAAATATTTCAATGGGAAAAGAATAGTCTTTTTAGCAAATGTGCTGGGACAGCTGGGTAACCATATGCAAAAGAATGAAATTGGACCCTTACCTTACACTATATAGAAAAGTTAAATAAAAATGGATTAGAGTCCTAGTGTAAGAGCTAAAACTCTTAGGACTCTTAGGAGAAAATACAGGGGTAAGTCTTTATGACTTCAGATTTGGCAGTAGATTCTTAGATATGACACTGAAAGCATGAGCAACAACAACAAAAAAATAGGAAAGTTGGACTTCAGAGCAAGATTATGAACCTGTAAACAAGGTCTATTCAGAAAATTTTCAAAACTTTTGTGTTTCAAAGGACACTATCAAGAAAGTGAAAAGACAGGCCATAGAGTGGGAGAAAATATTTGCAAATCATATATCTGATAAGTAACTTGTATCTAGAATATATAAAGAACTCTGACAACTCAGTAATATAAAACACAAATAACCCAATTAAAAAATGTGCAAAGGATATAGAGAAGACATTCTAATGACCAATAAGTACATGAGAAACATTTGCTATCAGTCATCAGGATGATGAGAATCAAAACTATAATAAGATATCAATTTACACCCACATGGATAGCTGTAATTTTTAAAAAGTGAAATAATCATATTGTTGAGGATGTGGAAAAGTTGGAACACTGATGGTGGAAATATAACATGGTATAACTATTTTGGAATACAGTTTGGCAGTCATCATATATTTATCATCGATCAGCAGTTCCTAGGTGTATATACCCAAGAGAAATGAAAACATAGGTCCACCCAGAATTTTGCGTATGAAAAGATGGACGTGTCCATCAACTAATATATGGGTAAACAAAGTACTGTATATTCATACAGTGGTTTCTGTTATACTATTTTTTAGCCATAAACAGAAATGAAGTATGATACATACTTCAGCACAAGTGAACCTTGAAAACATCATATTAAATTATAGAAAACAGATATGAAAGACCACATGATAAATAATTTCCTTTATATGAAATGTCCAGGATAGGTAAAGTTAGGATCAGAAGGTAGATTAGTGGTGTTTAGGGCTATGGGAGGGATGAGGGAAAGAGAGTGATAGCTAAAGGGTTGAGGATTTATTTTTGAAGTGATAAAAATGTTTTAGAGTTGACTATGGTGATGGTCACACATTTCTTGGAATATACGAAAAGCCATTGAATCGCACACTTCAGATTGGTGGACTGTATATGTATGAATCATCTCAGTAAAGCTGTTGAAAAATTTTACCTTACATACACAGCATAGTGACTATAACGAATAATTCTGTATTATAAATTTGAGAATTGCTGAGAGAGTGGATCTTAAAAGTTCTCATCACCAGAAAAAAAATTGTAACTGTATGTGATGATGGATGTTAACTAGATTTACTGTGGGTAAAAAAGATGTAACCCAGGAATTTCTTAAAATCTTCAAAACCAAAATGAAGTCAAGTGTACAACTTTACTTAAAAAATGTTAAAGGAGTACTTTTGTCTTGAATAGGATGATCACTGTTGTCAAGATGCCAATTGTGAAATTACAATTAGTGCAGTTACAAACATTTTGAAGAGAGAACTTGCCAATTGATTCTGGAAGAAAAAGTGTGTAAGAATAGTCAAGACAGTTTTTAAAGAGAAAGATAATCATGGAGACTTTCAGGTATAAAAGTTAGTTAAAAACTAGGGTAATTTCAACAGTATGATACTAGGAAAGAAATAATATGATCTAAAAAATTTAACCTTGCATTGTGTCAATATCTTTGATTTCATATGTGTGTCCTTTTTTTAAACTGAAAATCTTGTGCCAAACAATATAAGTGTAATGACTTGCTTTGTTGCATGTATAAAAAATTTGAGAGCAGTGCCAGCATGCCAACTAATAGTAAGACCACTGAATAAGGCTCAAGACGTCTTTGCAACTGTCTTTGTCCTTTCAATATATTACATTAAGGATATATACTGTGCTCTAAGTCATTTGCAATTACTCTTTGTCACCAACTTGTCATATAGAGTTTTAGTTTTCCATTTGTTTTCAGTTTTTAGGGATTGCTTTTTTCTTTCTGATTTATTTTTTGATATGTAAAATAATTACATGATTCCAGAGTCAAAACTCTGTAACAAGGTCTGTTCAGAGAAGTCTGTCTGTCTCTATTTTCCTTCTACCCTGTTCTCCCTGCACCTCCACCTGCCTCTTTTTTTAAAAAAAGAGTTTATTCATTTATGTATTTGGCGGTACTGGGTCTTCATTGCTGTGCTGGCTTTTTCTTGTTCGCTGCTGGCAAGTGGAGACTATGCTCTAGTTTTGGTGTGCAGACTTCTCATTGCGGCAGCTTCTCTTGTTGTGGAGCACAGGCTTAGGGCACGTGGGCTTCAGTAGTTGTGGGCATGTGGGCCCAGTACTTGCAGCTCCTGGGCGTCAAAGGACAGGCTCAGTAGTTGCGGAGCACAGGCTTAGTTGCTCCGCAGCATGTGGGATCGTCCTGGATCAGGGATTGGACCTGCATCTCCTGCATTGACAGTTGGTTTCTTTACCATTGAACCACCAGGAGAGCCCAGATCCAGGTTTTCTTGAGTTTGGTTTGCATGGAGGAAATCTACTGAAGGGTTTTCACAGTGAGAAGTTCATTTTTGGATGCCTGTCTGCCTATTAAAGGAAGACATGTACATCTTGATTTAGCTTCTTTGAGTTAAGAATCTCTTTAAAGGACTGGCAGTGTATAAAAAACAGTTTTTCTCACTTCGTGGGTTTTTTTCACTCATTTTATTTTCACTTCATGATAAGATCAAGGGTGTCTGTTTCTTAGCTATAGGTTTCTGTCAGCTTACTTGGTGAGAAAATGTATAGATTACGTTTTGCAACATCACCTCTACACCTTGGTCGTTCCTCTGCCAGCTCCCTCTTCCCCTTTTCCCAACAAGTTTGGATTCAGATTTTGGCTTTGCCACTTCTCAGCCGAGGTGACTAGTCAGTAAGCTGACTAAGCTCAGTTTTCTCATGAGTTAAATGAGGTTGATGTCAGCCCTAAAGACATCATTGTGTGAATTAGCACGGCATGTAAAATACCTAGTGCCGAGCAGAGTAGGTGTCAGTCGATACCACTTTCCTTTCAGCTTGAATAGTAGAAAACAGATTCTCAGTCTTTGGACATTGTAAGTGTATCTTCTATATCCACCATCCTTCTGTTCATATGAATTGCTTTGTGAAATGCTGATCCTGTTACTGGAGACATTGTGAGGGACAGTTTGTCAGGGACATTGTAGAGGGATGGACGAGGTGACCTGTTGGACACCCTCTTGGTTTATGCCGGTAGCCCCTTTATTATATATATATTTTATTTTGAAAGTCATCTTCTTAGAGATACTATGTTATTAGGCTATTATACTCCCATCTTTTCATCTGAGGTGTTTGGAAAAATACAATATGACTGCTAAGCCAATACTTACTCATTTTCTACTTGATACTCATATTGTCTCAGATATATCCAGATACACATCTGTTTCTCCTTTTAAGGGAGAAATTCTACATTCTTTATGTGGAAAACTGTATATTGATCTCCTCTGCATTAGATTTTCATGTTGTTTAACTCTTTGCAGATTGACTTGGTATGTTGTATCATCACCTGTATTGCCGTATTTTGGGCGGCATGATTAAGACAAACACTCTAAATGAGAAAGAGCAGGGTCATTAATGATATCTCTTAGGACTGTGTGGAGTAAAGGAGATAATGTATGTAATGTCTTTAGCTTCTAGGTTGGAACATATAAGTGCTCAGACAGTGCTTGCTATGGACTATTACAGTACATGTTCCTCATTTTCCAGACTTGAAATTCTTTGAGAGTAGGAACTGTGTAATATATGTATTTTACATATTATGGCCTAAATGTTTTACTTACTAATATATTTTTATTCTCATACTTTAAAAAATATATATATATTTTACTGAAGTATAGTTGACTTAAAATGTTTCAAGTACACAGCAAGGTAATTTCATTATTCAAATATACATAAATCATTTTTAAAATTATTTTCTGTCATAGGTTATTATAAGATATTGACTACTTTTCAATGTCTCTTCTTTTGTCTTACAGTGATGAAGCTAAAGGATCTGTTTGTGGATGATTCAGGTCAATATTTGGCTGTTCAATTCCATCTGGAATGTGCATATATACATTTATATTATTATGAATATAAAAAAGCAAAAGATCAGTTCACTATTGCTAAAGACATCTGCAGATTACAAATTGATTTGACAGGTAGGATTTTTACCCTTTTGTGAATAATTGATGTATGATAAAACTAGTATATACATTGATGGTTTGGCTGTATTTTATGGTGGTATTTGATTATCTGTGTTCTCTTGGTTGCTTTACAAAAATATGTTTTTAAGATTTTATTTAAAGAGTTAATAGGTTTAGAACAAAATTGAAGCAATATTTTCCTTATTCTTGCAAATGCTCACTTATTTTCTAGTCTGGTTAGACATTTGGGTAATGTATGATAGCTAGGCAGTACACAAATGAACCTCGCCCACTTAGTTGTGATCTGGGCTTCCCAAGACCCCTCCAGATTCTCAAGTGTAGTTTGGCTTCTTACATTGCCCTTTTCTGCAGATACCCACCTGTAGCTTCTATCTTGCCTTTCTTGTATTCCTTAAGAACAGAAATCTTTTTGACTTTTGTTTAGATGCTTCTTCACTGTTTTAGAATACTGCCTGGCATATAGTAGACACTCAATAAACATTTGTTGGATGAACAAATAAATCACAGAATTTTTCCTAAAATCTGTGTTTCTTCTGAGTACCAAACAAGAAACATTGTTTTCTTTTAATGTATCTCCTTGTCCCTAGCCTAAAAATATTGACTTTCTCTATTGAAAACATTCATGAAAGTTAAACATCAGCAGTTGGTCACACCATTTATACCTGTTGAACCTGGGCTATGTGAGTGTTGAAACAACAATCTGTGAATGTTGAAATGATTGAACCTGTTTGTCCTCTCTAGGTTGGGTCTAGATGATCTTTGAGGCCCATTTTTAGTCCCTAAACTCTATGCTCATTGAGGTAGTCCTGTCAGTAAAATCCTTAAGATATATTACGAGGTAAATGTAACTTAGTGGCCTAGTCTGGAATATTAGCTACCTTTTATTACATTGTTTGTATGGGGAAAATTATTAAATATCTAACTTATAACTTTGGGAATAATGGCCATGTGTAACATGGAGTCTCGTATTTGAGATATAATTATATGTAATATGGATTCCTGGTGACTCAGACAATAGAGAATCTGCCTGCAGTGCAGGAGACCCCAGTTTGATTCCTGAGTTGGAAAGATCCCTGGAATGGATCTAAAGAATGGCTATCCACTCCAGTATTCTTGCCTAGAGAATTCCATGGACAGAGGAGCCTGGCGGGCTACAGTCTCTGGGGTCTTAAAGAGTCAGACACAGCTGAGCAACTAACACTTTCAATATAAGTTGTGAAGTTAGTTTTAGAAATTATGTTTTGATCCTAATAGACTTTTTGGGGGGATCATTTATAAAACTAGTATCATGGTACTCAGCATAGTCAGCTTTAACAGTTGATGCAGTTACTAGTTAGTTCTTCATATTTTTTTTCCAAGTTAAGATTGAAAAGCTTAAAAGTACAAATGTGCTCACAAATATAAATGAGAATCAGATTATAATTTTTTTCCATTCAGCTCTCGCCTTACTATAAAAAAGTAAGCTGTGCTAGACCATCTCAATAGCTATTTTTAGTATAACATGTTTCAATGGTTGTTGTATAACATAGAGCCAGACTCATCACAGGATGAAATCCAGACTTCTTAGACTGGTCTTTGTAATCAAAAGTCTTTGTAATCTGACTCTCACCAGAGAATAGATGTTAGAGCTTATCCTTCTCTTAAAGCTGTTCTGCAGCTAGCTATTTCAGATACAAAGTAAAAACAATATTTGGCCTTATATGGAGCCAGATAATGTAATAGAAAGACTGGGATTTAGAATCTGCAGACCCTGGCTTTAAGCTCTGGCTCTGATACTAAAAACCGTGTAATCTTGAGCAAGCGAGACTACACTTCAGAACTTAACACTTTTTCATCTGTTGTATGGAGAGGAGAATATTTCTTCTCCCTGTTACGTTGAATGCATTCTTTTTTGAGAAGGGAGGTAGTTTAATGCAAAGGTAAGTATGGGCAATTTCTAGTGGCAGAAATTTGAGTTCTGGGCCTATAGCTTCCTGGCTTTATAATTTTATAAGTCACTTTAAAGTCATCATGGGGCTTCAGGTTTCTCTTATTTGAAATGGGGAAAATACCTCATAAGCTCTAAAGCACTCTGAAAGTACTCTTGTTTATGATTGTATGGTATTCTGGTTGGCAAGTTACTAAGTATAATTTAATATATGTATTTTCAGGTGCTTTAGGAAAAAGGACACGGTTCCAGGAAAATTATGTCGCACAACTTATTCTAGATGTAAGAAGGGAAGGAGCTGTCTTTTCAAATTGTGAATTCACTCCAGCACCCACTCCTCAGGAATATTTAACCAAGGTGAGTAGGATCATAAGCTGTTTAAATTAGCATCCAAGTCTAATAGTTTCCATAGGGAAGTTTCGTAGAAACACAGGATGGAGTGGGAAGAGGCTTTTTTGGACCCTTCTTGAGCTTTTACAAGGTGACTGGATGTTAAAAAGAATCTAAAACAGAACCCATTTTAAACCCGTTTTTATCCTCAGAGATAAACTGTTGTTTCTCTTCTAGATTTCGGTAAGTATGGATTAATAATATAGTTACTTATATGTTCCTGCCCTGAAAAAAATCAAAAAGGCAGACTGAGTAGAAACTAATTTTTCTAGTGGCTACCCTATTTTTTGCCTTCTGTTGATATTCTCAAGTATTAAGAGCCTTGACATTTCTTATGCTTCTTCTAAATATGTAAACAGATGATCAGAATTCCTTTTTACAAATTTTCTGATCCGTCTTCTCTTGTTATTATTGGGCTGGTTTCTGCCATAGTATATGTTTCTGACTTGGGTAATACATTCTCTTGTAGCTTAAATTTATAGTTTTTGGTTAGTTTATCCACTCAATAGGCTTTCCATCTGCTTCTGTGAAGGCTATTAGCATTTGTATTTTCTTATCCCAGAGACCCCCAGACCAACATTTCTGCTTGTAATTTGGCTGATGTTACTGTCCTTGAAGCCTGTGTTTTCCCACTTTTCATTCCAGACCTGTAAACAAATTTGCTTGGTGCATTGAGCACTAAGATTCTAACTGTATTGAAGATAATGCCAAGAGGAGGGGCTAGGGAGATGGAAGGAAGAGTGGCAGCAGTAGGCCTCCTGAGGAATGTCTTTGATGAGACCTTACATACTTCCTGGGCTTGCTCCAAGTTTTCTGTTTGTTTTTGCAGTATTTTGGGGGCTGGTGAGCAGGGACAGCTATGGATTCTTAAGCGGATAAGGAAGGGAAGAAGGGAAAGATGGAGAAACGCAGGGGTAAGGCCACACAGAGGGACAGCCTGTCTCTCCTGCAGTAGGAGAACGGTGGCTGAAGGAGTGTTTGTACCACTGTGTGGCTGCTGTTCAGGGAGCTGTGGTATCCGCCCCGTCCTGTCTCTGCTCCTTGTATATAGCAGACCCTCCTCCTGCAGCTTTTTTTTTTTTTTTAGCACACTGGCTTTTACTCATTTGTTTTTAAAGGCTTATTTTTGGCTGCTCTGGGTCTTAGTGGTGTATGGGCTTTCTCTAGCTGTGTCAGGTGGGGACTGCTCTCCGTTGCAGTGCACAGGCTTCTCATCATCGTAGCTTCTCTTATTGCAGAGCACAGGCCTTAGGCGCGTGGACTCAGTAGTTGTGGCCCGTGGGCTTAATTGCACCTCATCGTGTGGGATGTCTTTGGACCTGGGATCGAACCTGTGTCCCATGCTTTGGCAGGCAGATTCCTAACTGCTGGACCACCAGGGAAGCCCCTCCTCAACTTTGTGATGTAACCCAAGTCCCTCCCTGAGTCTTAATTTAACTACCATAGACCTGGTGTTTAGGCCAAAGCACAGCATCAGTGAAAAAGAGTTAGTTCTGCAATCCAAGAATTTAATTCAGTAATCCATCATTGTTTATTTATGTGTGCATGTATACTTGTATGTATGTATTTATGTGGAGTTGTATGGAAAATTATCTCCTATGATTATAAATAGAATACCATGACTGTTATGAGAAATGCATAAAAATAATGTGTAATTTAATATGAAATTTATTTAATCTTTCATATTTGGATAAAATACATTCAGATAATCTTATGATCTTCATTAATTACCACTTAAAGATGGAAACTATAAATTATGTAGATAAGGATTAGATAGAAATAGCTTTATACTCATGGATGGAGGATAGACTTGTTTTGTTTGATTAGTTATAGATCTTAATTCCTTTTGTCAAAGATACTGTTAGATTATGAAATGCACCAATTCTGCTTGATAACGAAACTTTTCAGGAAAAAAGGAACACTATGATATCAATTATAATGATTATAAAATATATCATGATTAGAAATGTTAACGATATGAAGATGTATATCTTAATAATTAAGGAAATATGATAATTTTATTGTCAGTGAGGAGCATAGTGTTTCCCTTTGGGCCTTCCTAGATTTTTAATCTGTTATTAATGGGGAATTTACATAACCTATAGCTACTGGACTTTAGGCTTTAATAAGCCAACAGTTATGAGGAACCCCAGTGTGCCAATCACAGGCACAGACTCTGTTCTTTATTGTTAAATCATCAGTGTGCAGTCTGAAGAGGGAGGATAAATTAAAATTGTACATTGAATGTACAGTCTTCCTGTACACAGTCAGTCTCTATGTTCAGGCTGCTCGCTTGGCCCTGAGCTTGGGGAACCCACAGCTTAATCCTTGACCTGGCTCTTTTGAACGTTGGTTGAATCCCTGGCCCTTTTGAGCACACCAGTTGAGACCTCAGTCCCCATAAAACTACTCTAGCCTCTGACTGATCACGAGCAGACTCTCTGGGTGAGCTGTGGACCTTGCACACATACTGGCTGAGCCTTTGGTCAAGTCACCAGGCCTGGTTTTGGGAACGCATAACACATGTTTCAGACTTAGGCAAGCAGCCAGCTGAGGCCCTTTTTTGAGACCATTCTTAGCAAACACATTGGTTGAATCCCAGTCAAGTCCCTAACCCTGACCAAAGAGCTCCAATTAAAATTTAACTGTTCAGAGTGTTTATATTGATATTTTTATGTTTTTACTAAACTGAAAATCTTGTTAATAACAATGTTAAGGTAATTATTTGCTTTACATATAAAATATTTCAATGGGAAAAGAATAGTCTTTTTAGCAAATGTGCTGGGACAGCTGGGTAACCATATGCAAAAGAATGAAATTGGACCCTTACCTTACACTATATAGAAAAGTTAAATAAAAATGGATTAGAGTCCTAGTGTAAGAGCTAAAACTCTTAGGACTCTTAGGAGAAAATACAGGGGTAAGTCTTTATGACTTCAGATTTGGCAGTAGATTCTTAGATATGACACTGAAAGCAAGAGCAACAACAACAAAAAAATAGGAAAGTTGGACTTCAGAGCAAGATTATGAACCTGTAAACAAGGTCTATTCAGAAAATTTTCAAAACTTTTGTGTTTCAAAGGACACTATCAAGAAAGTGAAAAGACAGGCCATAGAGTGGGAGAAAATATTTGCAAATCATATATCTGATAAGTAACTTGTATCTAGAATATATAAAGAACTCTGACAACTCAGTAATATAAAACACAAATAACCCAATTAAAAAATGTGCAAAGGATATAGAGAAGACATTCTAATGACCAATAAGTACATGAGAAACATTTGCTATCAGTCATCAGGATGATGAGAATCAAAACTATAATAAGATATCAATTTACACCCACATGGATAGCTGTAATTTTTAAAAAGTGAAATAATCATATTGTTGAGGATGTGGAAAAGTTGGAACACTGATGGTGGAAATATAACATGGTATAACTATTTTGGAATACAGTTTGGCAGTCATCATATATTTATCATCGATCAGCAGTTCCTAGGTGTATATACCCAAGAGAAATGAAAACATAGGTCCACCCAGAATTTTGCGTATGAAAAGATGGACGTGTCCATCAACTAATATATGGGTAAACAAAGTACTGTATATTCATACAGTGGTTTCTGTTATACTATTTTTTAGCCATAAACAGAAATGAAGTATGATACATACTTCAGCACAAGTGAACCTTGAAAACATCATATTAAATTATAGAAAACAGATATGAAAGACCACATGATAAATAATTTCCTTTATATGAAATGTCCAGGATAGGTAAAGTTAGGATCAGAAGGTAGATTAGTGGTGTTTAGGGCTATGGGAGGGATGAGGGAAAGAGAGTGATAGCTAAAGGGTTGAGGATTTATTTTTGAAGTGATAAAAATGTTTTAGAGTTGACTATGGTGATGGTCACACATTTCTTGGAATATACGAAAAGCCATTGAATCGCACACTTCAGATTGGTGGACTGTATATGTATGAATCATCTCAGTAAAGCTGTTGAAAAATTTTACCTTACATACACAGCATAGTGACTATAACGAATAATTCTGTATTATAAATTTGAGAATTGCTGAGAGAGTGGATCTTAAAAGTTCTCATCACCAGAAAAAAAATTGTAACTGTATGTGATGATGGATGTTAACTAGATTTACTGTGGGTAAAAAAGATGTAACCCAGGAATTTCTTAAAATCTTCAAAACCAAAATGAAGTCAAGTGTACAACTTTACTTAAAAAATGTTAAAGGAGTACTTTTGTCTTGAATAGGATGATCACTGTTGTCAAGATGCCAATTGTGAAATTACAATTAGTGCAGTTACAAACATTTTGAAGAGAGAACTTGCCAATTGATTCTGGAAGAAAAAGTGTGTAAGAATAGTCAAGACAGTTTTTAAAGAGAAAGATAATCATGGAGACTTTCAGGTATAAAAGTTAGTTAAAAACTAGGGTAATTTCAACAGTATGATACTAGGAAAGAAATAATATGATCTAAAAAATTTAACCTTGCATTGTGTCAATATCTTTGATTTCATATGTGTGTCCTTTTTTTAAACTGAAAATCTTGTGCCAAACAATATAAGTGTAATGACTTGCTTTGTTGCATGTATAAAAAATTTGAGAGCAGTGCCAGCATGCCAACTAATAGTAAGACCACTGAATAAGGCTCAAGACGTCTTTGCAACTGTCTTTGTCCTTTCAATATATTACATTAAGGATATATACTGTGCTCTAAGTCATTTGCAATTACTCTTTGTCACCAACTTGTCATATAGAGTTTTAGTTTTCCATTTGTTTTCAGTTTTTAGGGATTGCTTTTTTCTTTCTGATTTATTTTTTGATATGTAAAATAATTACATGATTCCAGAGTCAAAACTCTGTAACAAGGTCTGTTCAGAGAAGTCTGTCTGTCTCTATTTTCCTTCTACCCTGTTCTCCCTGCACCTCCACCTGCCTCTTTTTTTAAAAAAAGAGTTTATTCATTTATGTATTTGGCGGTACTGGGTCTTCATTGCTGTGCTGGCTTTTTCTTGTTCGCTGCTGGCAAGTGGAGACTATGCTCTAGTTTTGGTGTGCAGACTTCTCATTGCGGCAGCTTCTCTTGTTGTGGAGCACAGGCTTAGGGCACGTGGGCTTCAGTAGTTGTGGGCATGTGGGCCCAGTACTTGCAGCTCCTGGGCGTCAAAGGACAGGCTCAGTAGTTGCGGAGCACAGGCTTAGTTGCTCCGCAGCATGTGGGATCGTCCTGGATCAGGGATTGGACCTGCATCTCCTGCATTGACAGTTGGTTTCTTTACCATTGAACCACCAGGAGAGCCCAGATCCAGGTTTTCTTGAGTTTGGTTTGCATGGAGGAAATCTACTGAAGGGTTTTCACAGTGAGAAGTTCATTTTTGGATGCCTGTCTGCCTATTAAAGGAAGACATGTACATCTTGATTTAGCTTCTTTGAGTTAAGAATCTCTTTAAAGGACTGGCAGTGTATAAAAAACAGTTTTTCTCACTTCGTGGGTTTTTTTCACTCATTTTATTTTCACTTCATGATAAGATCAAGGGTGTCTGTTTCTTAGCTATAGGTTTCTGTCAGCTTACTTGGTGAGAAAATGTATAGATTACGTTTTGCAACATCACCTCTACACCTTGGTCGTTCCTCTGCCAGCTCCCTCTTCCCCTTTTCCCAACAAGTTTGGATTCAGATTTTGGCTTTGCCACTTCTCAGCCGAGGTGACTAGTCAGTAAGCTGACTAAGCTCAGTTTTCTCATGAGTTAAATGAGGTTGATGTCAGCCCTAAAGACATCATTGTGTGAATTAGCACGGCATGTAAAATACCTAGTGCCGAGCAGAGTAGGTGTCAGTCGATACCACTTTCCTTTCAGCTTGAATAGTAGAAAACAGATTCTCAGTCTTTGGACATTGTAAGTGTATCTTCTATATCCACCATCCTTCTGTTCATATGAATTGCTTTGTGAAATGCTGATCCTGTTACTGGAGACATTGTGAGGGACAGTTTGTCAGGGACATTGTAGAGGGATGGACGAGGTGACCTGTTGGACACCCTCTTGGTTTATGCCGGTAGCCCCTTTATTATATATATATTTTATTTTGAAAGTCATCTTCTTAGAGATACTATGTTATTAGGCTATTATACTCCCATCTTTTCATCTGAGGTGTTTGGAAAAATACAATATGACTGCTAAGCCAATACTTACTCATTTTCTACTTGATACTCATATTGTCTCAGATATATCCAGATACACATCTGTTTCTCCTTTTAAGGGAGAAATTCTACATTCTTTATGTGGAAAACTGTATATTGATCTCCTCTGCATTAGATTTTCATGTTGTTTAACTCTTTGCAGATTGACTTGGTATGTTGTATCATCACCTGTATTGCCGTATTTTGGGCGGCATGATTAAGACAAACACTCTAAATGAGAAAGAGCAGGGTCATTAATGATATCTCTTAGGACTGTGTGGAGTAAAGGAGATAATGTATGTAATGTCTTTAGCTTCTAGGTTGGAACATATAAGTGCTCAGACAGTGCTTGCTATGGACTATTACAGTACATGTTCCTCATTTTCCAGACTTGAAATTCTTTGAGAGTAGGAACTGTGTAATATATGTATTTTACATATTATGGCCTCAATGTTTTACTTACTAATATATTTTTATTCTCATACTTTAAAAAATATATATATATTTTACTGAAGTATAGTTGACTTAAAATGTTTCAAGTACACAGCAAGGTAATTTCATTATTCAAATATACATAAATCATTTTTAAAATTATTTTCTGTCATAGGTTATTATAAGATATTGACTACTTTTCAATGTCTCTTCTTTTGTCTTACAGTGATGAAGCTAAAGGATCTGTTTGTGGATGATTCAGGTCAATATTTGGCTGTTCAATTCCATCTGGAATGTGCATATATACATTTATATTATTATGAATATAAAAAAGCAAAAGATCAGTTCACTATTGCTAAAGACATCTGCAGATTACAAATTGATTTGACAGGTAGGATTTTTACCCTTTTGTGAATAATTGATGTATGATAAAACTAGTATATACATTGATGGTTTGGCTGTATTTTATGGTGGTATTTGATTATCTGTGTTCTCTTGGTTGCTTTACAAAAATATGTTTTTAAGATTTTATTTAAAGAGTTAATAGGTTTAGAACAAAATTGAAGCAATATTTTCCTTATTCTTGCAAATGCTCACTTATTTTCTAGTCTGGTTAGACATTTGGGTAATGTATGATAGCTAGGCAGTACACAAATGAACCTCGCCCACTTAGTTGTGATCTGGGCTTCCCAAGACCCCTCCAGATTCTCAAGTGTAGTTTGGCTTCTTACATTGCCCTTTTCTGCAGATACCCACCTGTAGCTTCTATCTTGCCTTTCTTGTATTCCTTAAGAACAGAAATCTTTTTGACTTTTGTTTAGATGCTTCTTCACTGTTTTAGAATACTGCCTGGCATATAGTAGACACTCAATAAACATTTGTTGGATGAACAAATAAATCACAGAATTTTTCCTAAAATCTGTGTTTCTTCTGAGTACCAAACAAGAAACATTGTTTTCTTTTAATGTATCTCCTTGTCCCTAGCCTAAAAATATTGACTTTCTCTGTTGAAAACATTCATGAAAGTTAAACATCAGCAGTTGGTCACACCATTTATACCTGTTGAACCTGGGCTATGTGAGTGTTGAAACAACAATCTGTGAATGTTGAAATGATTGAACCTGTTTGTCCTCTCTAGGTTGGGTCTAGATGATCTTTGAGGCCCATTTTTAGTCCCTAAACTCTATGCTCATTGAGGTAGTCCTGTCAGTAAAATCCTTAAGATATATTACGAGGTAAATGTAACTTAGTGGCCTAGTCTGGAATATTAGCTACCTTTTATTACATTGTTTGTATGGGGAAAATTATTAAATATCTAACTTATAACTTTGGGAATAATGGCCATGTGTAACGTGGAGTCTCGTATTTGAGATATAATTATATGTAATATGGATTCCTGGTGACTCAGACAATAGAGAATCTGCCTGCAGTGCAGGAGACCCCAGTTTGATTCCTGAGTTGGAAAGATCCCTGGAATGGATCTAAAGAATGGCTATCCACTCCAGTATTCTTGCCTAGAGAATTCCATGGACAGAGGAGCCTGGCGGGCTACAGTCTCTGGGGTCTTAAAGAGTCAGACACAGCTGAGCAACTAACACTTTCAATATAAGTTGTGAAGTTAGTTTTAGAAATTATGTTTTGATCCTAATAGACTTTTTGGGGGGATCATTTATAAAACTAGTATCATGGTACTCAGCATAGTCAGCTTTAACAGTTGATGCAGTTACTAGTTAGTTCTTCATATTTTTTTTCCAAGTTAAGATTGAAAAGCTTAAAAGTACAAATGTGCTCACAAATATAAATGAGAATCAGATTATAATTTTTTTCCATTCAGCTCTCGCCTTACTATAAAAAAGTAAGCTGTGCTAGACCATCTCAATAGCTATTTTTAGTATAACATGTTTCAATGGTTGTTGTATAACATAGAGCCAGACTCATCACAGGATGAAATCCAGACTTCTTAGACTGGTCTTTGTAATCAAAAGTCTTTGTAATCTGACTCTCACCAGAGAATAGATGTTAGAGCTTATCCTTCTCTTAAAGCTGTTCTGCAGCTAGCTATTTCAGATACAAAGTAAAAACAATATTTGGCCTTATATGGAGCCAGATAATGTAATAGAAAGACTGGGATTTAGAATCTGCAGACCCTGGCTTTAAGCTCTGGCTCTGATACTAAAAACCGTGTAATCTTGAGCAAGCGAGACTACACTTCAGAACTTAACACTTTTTCATCTGTTGTATGGAGAGGAGAATATTTCTTCTCCCTGTTACGTTGAATGCATTCTTTTTTGAGAAGGGAGGTAGTTTAATGCAAAGGTAAGTATGGGCAATTTCTAGTGGCAGAAATTTGAGTTCTGGGCCTATAGCTTCCTGGCTTTATAATTTTATAAGTCACTTTAAAGTCATCATGGGGCTTCAGGTTTCTCTTATTTGAAATGGGGAAAATACCTCATAAGCTCTAAAGCACTCTGAAAGTACTCTTGTTTATGATTGTATGGTATTCTGGTTGGCAAGTTACTAAGTATAATTTAATATATGTATTTTCAGGTGCTTTAGGAAAAAGGACACGGTTCCAGGAAAATTATGTCGCACAACTTATTCTAGATGTAAGAAGGGAAGGAGCTGTCTTTTCAAATTGTGAATTCACTCCAGCACCCACTCCTCAGGAATATTTAACCAAGGTGAGTAGGATCATAAGCTGTTTAAATTAGCATCCAAGTCTAATAGTTTCCATAGGGAAGTTTCGTAGAAACACAGGATGGAGTGGGAAGAGGCTTTTTTGGACCCTTCTTGAGCTTTTACAAGGTGACTGGATGTTAAAAAGAATCTAAAACAGAACCCATTTTAAACCCGTTTTTATCCTCAGAGATAAACTGTTGTTTCTCTTCTAGATTTCGGTAAGTATGGATTAATAATATAGTTACTTATATGTTCCTGCCCTGAAAAAAATCAAAAAGGCAGACTGAGTAGAAACTAATTTTTCTAGTGGCTACCCTATTTTTTGCCTTCTGTTGATATTCTCAAGTATTAAGAGCCTTGACATTTCTTATGCTTCTTCTAAATATGTAAACAGATGATCAGAATTCCTTTTTACAAATTTTCTGATCCGTCTTCTCTTGTTATTATTGGGCTGGTTTCTGCCATAGTATATGTTTCTGACTTGGGTAATACATTCTCTTGTAGCTTAAATTTATAGTTTTTGGTTAGTTTATCCACTCAATAGGCTTTCCATCTGCTTCTGTGAAGGCTATTAGCATTTGTATTTTCTTATCCCAGAGACCCCCAGACCAACATTTCTGCTTGTAATTTGGCTGATGTTACTGTCCTTGAAGCCTGTGTTTTCCCACTTTTCATTCCAGACCTGTAAACAAATTTGCTTGGTGCATTGAGCACTAAGATTCTAACTGTACTGAAGATAATGCCAAGAGGAGGGGCTAGGGAGATGGAAGGAAGAGTGGCAGCAGTAGGCCTCCTGAGGAATGTCTTTGATGAGACCTTACATACTTCCTGGGCTTGCTCCAAGTTTTCGGTTTGTTTTTGCGGTATTTTGGGGGCTGGTGAGCAGGGACAGCTATGGATTCTTAAGCGGATAAGGAAGGGAAGAAGGGAAAGATGGAGAAACGCAGGGGTGAGGCCACACAGAGGGACAGCCTGTCTCTCCTGCAGTAGGAGAACGGTGGCTGAAGGAGTGTTTGTACCACTGGTGGCTGCTGGTCAGGGAGCTGTGGTATCCGCCCCGTCCTGTCTCTGCTCCTTGTATATAGCAGACCCTCCTCCTGCAGCTTTTTTTTTTTTTTTAGCACACTGGCTTTTACTCATTTGTTTTTAAAGGCTTATTTTTGGCTGCTCTGGGTCTTAGTGGTGTATGGGCTTTCTCTAGCTGTGTCAGGTGGGGACTGCTCTCCGTTGCAGTGCACAGGCTTCTCATCATCGTAGCTTCTCTTATTGCAGAGCACAGGCCTTAGGCGCGTGGACTCAGTAGTTGTGGCCCGTGGGCTTAATTGCACCTCATCGTGTGGGATCTCTTTGGACCTGGGATCGAACCTGTGTCCCCTGCTTTGGCAGGCAGATTCCTAACTGCTGGACCACCAGGGAAGCCCCTCCTCAACTTTGTGATGTAACCCAAGTCCCTCCCTGAGTCTTAATTTAACTGCCATAGACCTGGTGTTTAGGCCAAAGCACAGCATAGTGAAAAAGAGTTAGTTCTGCAATCCAAGAATTTAATTCAGTAATCCATCATTGTTTATTTATGTGTGCATGTATACTTGTATGTATGTATTTATGTGGAGTTGTATGGAAAATTATCTCCTATGATTATAAATAGAATACCATGACTGTTATGAGAAATGCATAAAAATAATGTGTAATTTAATATGAAATTTATTTAATCTTTCATATTTGGATAAAATACATTCAGATAATCTTATGATCTTCATTAATTACCACTTAAAGATGGAAACTATAAATTATGTAGATAAGGATTAGATAGAAATAGCTTTATACTCATGGATGGAGGATAGACTTGTTTTGTTCGATTAGTTATAGATCTTAATTCCTTTTGTCAAAGATACTGTTAGATTATGAAATGCACCAATTCTGCTTGATAACGGAACTTTTCAGGAAAAAAGGAACACTATGATATCAATTATAATGATTATAAAATATATCATGATTAGAAATGTTAACGATATGAAGATGTATATCTTAATAATTAAGGAAATATGATAATTTTATTGTCAGTGAGGAGCATAGTGTTTCCCTTTGGGCCTTCCTAGATTTTTAATATGTTATTAATGGGGAATTTACATAACCTATAGCTACTGGACTTTAGGCTTTAATAAGCCAACAGTTATGAGGAACTCCAGTGTGCCAATCACAGGCACAGACTCTGTTCTTTATTGTTAAATCATCAGTGTGCAGTCTGAAGAGGGAGGATAAATTAAAATTGTACATTGACCAGGAAACTCAAATACATGATCGGCATCACTGGTAAAAATTATGCATTAAATGCTGAACAGATTGGAGATGTACTAGATGGTAGTTTTTTATTTTATATTAAGCACAATACAGCAGTTTATTAAGATGCTTAGAATGACAACAAAGGGAAATAAAGACTGCAAAGTTATACATTCTGCAGCTGTGTGTCATGTATAAGATGGTGCAGATGAATACATGAGGATGGTGTTTACAGGTAAAACTAAATATCCCAAATGGCACTCACTGATCTGTTGCTTCAAGACAACACCCTTTTGTACAGATCTTAAAGGTGCCAAAATTAATAGTCTCATAGTCAATCCTTGCATGTGATTTTAGCATAAAAGATTTTAGAAAACTGATCTGAAATATCACAGTTTTCATTTTTGTCAGCTGTAATGTCAAGGATTTTCAGAACAAGAAAAATGCAGTAATACAGGACAATCCAGATGTGTGTCTCATGTGACTAGCCTCTGTTGCAAAATTGTACATGGTTATGGGCAAAAACTAAGTCTGTCCAGAAGTCCACACCTGTGCAGTTTCATGTTTTAGCTTAGTAATCTAGATATAACACTTATTACACAGCAAGGGCAACGCCAAAAGAAGAAACAAATCCCTGAAGGGTACACAGTAACAATATAAGCATCATTTGAGTAGGTCTGAAAGACTGTAGCTGGTTTTTGTTTTTTGGCCATGTCAAGAGGCATGTGGGATCTTAGTTCTCTGACCAGAGACTGAACCCGTGTCCACTGCTGGGAGTTCAGAGTTTTAACCACTGGACCTCCAGGGAAATCCCTGTAGCTAATTTTATGGTTCAGTAGAATATTACGAGGTTGGCATGAGTCTAAAGTAGAGCCATTCTTTTAAATTTGCAGTGTATAGAACATATAGGCAAGTAGGTGCTGCAGCCGACTGTTTTTAATTTCAAAAAGTGGTAAATAGGAACATAGAGAATCTTGAATGAAGATTGAAGTTGTTTTGATCACCCATCTGTAGCTGACAAATAAATGATGCTCTGTTGCTAAGGCTGACCTGTCTCAGGTCTTCTGTGGGGGAGTTGGGGGAGTCCTTGCTGGGAGGTGGAAACTTGGGTCCTTGTCACATCTGTATTGTCTAGCCGGATTGAGAACCTGGGAAGGTTATTATGTTTTTAGCTTCCTCGTTTATTTTCTACCATGTCACACTTTTTAAAGGGATCAGATTATATCTATAAAGACACTCTACAAACATTGGCTGTCATTAAGTAGGTTGATACATCCCTATCAGGATGTGAAAAGGTGGGTATTTTGAATACTGTAGAGCTTCACTGTCCAGTGTTGTAGCCACATATGATTATTAATCACTCTAAAGTTGCTTGGTCCAAACTTAGATATGCTGAAGTGTAAAAGATGTACTAGATTTCATAAACTGTATGAAAGAGTTTGTAGTATCTAATTAATAATTTTCTATTAATGAATGTTACAGGGATAATACTTTTGACATACTAGGTTAAATTGCTTTTATTTATTTATTTTTTAAAGTATAGCTGCTGGAAAATTTTAAATTACATATGTAGGTTTAAAAAAAAATTCTGAAAAGCATATGTTGAAAATGGTTGGCCATCAGGGTGCACTGTGTGCCTAATAGCCCAGCCTTTTGAAGTTGTATGGGCCAGGGGAGAAGAGACACTTTCTCAGTGCCTAGCCACCTGGAGTTCTGTGTTCCTCCTGTCGGGAGTTGTTGAAGGCTGTATTCTTTTCCCAAAACCTTATAAATAGAGCTAGGCCTACAGTTTAGTCCTCCTAGTTTAAGCTACTTTTATTGAATTGGAAGAAAAAATTAAATCGATTTTATTGAGGAATAGTTTACATAAAATAAAATGCACTTATTTTAAGTGTCCAGTTTGGTGAGTTTTAACAAATAGGCCCACATAACCACACTGTAATCAAAATACAGAACCATTTCCATTAGGCAGAAAAGTCACCCATACTTCTTTGCAGTCAATCACTTTCCCTCCCTGCTTTCTGTCACAGATTAGAGCTGGTCTTTTTCCATAGACTTTCAAATAAATGGAATCAGATAGTATGACTATTCTGTGTCTGGTTTCTTTCACTTAGCATAGTGTTTCAAGATTCATCCTTGTTTTAATACCAACAGTTAGCTCCTGTTTATTGCTGAGTATTTATTATTTCATTGTATGGATAAGCCAAGTGTGTTTATCCATTCTGTTGGTAGACAGCTGAGTGGTTTCTAGTTTTTGACTATTACGAATAAAGCTGTTCGGAACATTCATGTGTAAGTCTTCATGTGAATGTATGTTTTTAATTTTCACAGGTAAATGCCAAAGATAATAAAAGCCATTAGAATGGCTTGTATTAAGTATATTTTTAACTAGCGAAACGGTCAAACTGTTTTCTGAAGTCGCTGTACTATTTCACATCCCCACTCTCAGTAGATGAGAGCATTAGTTGTTTTGCATCCTTGCTGGTGCTTGGTATTATCAGTTTAAAAATTTTTGCCATTTTTGTGAGTTGTGTGTAGGGATTTCTCATTGTGATTTTACTATCTTTTGATGATTGATTTTTAAAAATCTATTTTATTGAGATATAACTTACACATAGAAAAATTTTACTTATATAATTGGATGGGATTTGAAAAATACATGCACCCAAGCATTGCAGTCAAGATACATTTCATTACCCTAGAAAATTCCATCCTGCCCCTATGCAGTTAATTCCACACCTTCTCTGGCCCTAAATAATCATTGGCTTGCTTTCTGTGACTATAGATAGTTTGCCTTTTCTAGAATTCTGTGTGACTAGAATCCTACAGTAAGTATGATTCTCTTTTCTGTCTGGCCTCTTTTGCTCAGCGTGATGTTTTTGAGTTGAGATATGTCTGTGTGGTTGTATGTGTCAGTACTTTCTTTTTATTGCTGATTAGAATTTCATTAAATGCATATAGCATAATTTTTCTTTTTAATTTATTTACCTGTTGACAGACATTTGGGTTGTTTCCAGTTTGGGTTTATTACAGATAAAACTGTTATGAACACACAGACACACACATATATATCTTTGGGTGGACATATGTTTTAGTTTCTAATAGATAACTACAAAGGAGTGGAACTGAGAGCTCATATGGTAAATATGTTTATTATAGGAAACTAGCAAACTATTTTCTGTGGTTGTACCATTTTACATTGCTACCAGCAATGTATGAAAGCTTGAATTGTCCCAGATCCTTGGCAACAATTGGGATTGTCAGTCTTATAATTTTATCTGTTTTATGTATGTGTACTAGTAGTTCATTCTGATTTTAGTTAGTATTTTCATGTGGACTACTGTTATTGAGGATCTCTTTGTTTGCTGATTAGCCAACCTTTTGTAAAAGGCCTTTTGTAAGCTTCATATTTATGTTGAGTTTTTTATCTTATTAAGCTGTAATTCCATACTTCGATTACAAGCCTTTTCCCAGATAGTTGTTAGGTGAGTATGTTTTCTCAGTCTGCAGCTTGACTTTTCACTTTCTTAACAGTGTTTTCAAAGAGCAGAAGTTTTTATTTGATGGTTCAAGTTTTTTTGTATCCTAATTAAAGACTGTCTGCCTACCCCAAAGTTGCAAGTCTTTTCTCCTATGATTTCTTTCTTAGAAGTTTTTTAGTATCAGCTTTTACAGTAAGGTCTGTGATTCATTTTGATTTAATTCTTGTGTGTGGTATGAGATCTGGGCAGAGCATTATTTTTTCCCAAGTGGATATACAGTTCTTCTAACATCATTTATTGAAACAACTTTCCTTTGTTGAGTCATCTAGGCACCTTGTTGAAAATCAGTTGACCATATACTATGGGTCTGAATTTTTGGACTCTGTTCTCTTCCTTTCATCTACATTTCTGTCTTCATGTTAGTACAACACTGTGTTGGCTTTGTAGTTGTTCTTGAAATCAAGTACTCAACCAAGTTCTCTAATTCTTCAGGCTTTTTTTTTTTTTTCAATTTTCTTTTTTCTATTCTAGATCTTCTTGAGAAACAGTTGGGAATCGATGTTTCAGATTCTGATTTAGAAACCAATTAGAAAGATCTGAATATGAGAGGGTGTGGAAAAAAGAGAACCCTCTTATACTGTTGGTGGGAATGCAAACTAGTACAGCCTCTATGGAGAACAGTGTGGAGATTCCTTAAAAAATTGCAAATAGAACTGCCTTATGACCCAGCAATCCCACTGCAGGGCATACACACCGAGGAAACCAGAATAGAAAGAGAACCATGTACCCCAGTGTTCATTGCAGCACTGTTTATAATAGCCAGGACATGGAAACAACCTAGATGTCCATCAGCAGATGAATGGATAAGAAAGCTGTGGTACATACACACAATGGAGTATTACTCAGCCATTAAAAAGAATACATTTGAATCAGTTCTAATAAGATGGATGAAACTGGAACCGATTATACAGAGTGAAGTAAGCCAGAAAGAAAAACACCAATACAGTATACTAACACATATATATGGAATTTAGAAAGATGGTAATGAGGACCCTGTATGCAAGACAGCAAAAGAGACACAGATGTGTAGAGCGGACTTTTGGACTCTGAGGGAGAGGGAGAGTGTGGGATGATTTGGGAGAATAGCATTGAAATATGTATACTACCATTTAAGAAACGAATCGCCAGTCTATGTTCGATGCAGGATGCTGGATGCTGGGGGCTGGTGTATGGGGATGATCCGGAGGGATGATGTGGGGTGGGAGGTTGAGGGGGGGGGGTTCATATTTGGGAGTTCATGTACACCCGTGGTGGATTCATGTCAATGTGTGCCAAATCCAATACAGTACTGTAAAGTAAAAAAAAAAAGAAAGAAAGTTTTTTACCTTATCAAATGAAGGTAAAAACCCACAAGACCAAACAAATGAAGAGGATATAAGTAGTCTACCTAAAAATGACTTCAGAATAATGATAGTAGATAACCCAAAATCTTGGAAATAGAATGGAGGCACAGATAAGTAGAATGGAGGCATGGATTGAGAAGATAAAATAAATGTTTAACAAGAATATAAAAGAAATAATGAATGAAATCAATGGTGCAAAACACAATAGCTGAAATAAAAATACACTAGAGAGAAACATAAGAAGAATAACCAAGCAGAAGCACACATAAGTGAGTTGGAAAATGGAATGGTAGAACTAATTGTCACAGAGAAGACTAAAGTAAAAAGAATGAAAAGAAATGAAAACAGTCTCAGAGACTTTCGGGCCAAGATTAAGTTCACCAACATTTGAATTATAGGAGTCCCTGAAGTAGAAGAGAAAGAGAAACAGGCTGAGGAAATATTTCATGAGTTCATAATCAAACTTACCCAACATGGAATCAGAAATAGTTACTCAAATCCAGGAAGCAGAAAGTCGCATACAGGATAAACTCAAGGAGAAACACCCTGAGACACAGATTAATCAAACTAACAAGAACTAAATATAAAGAAAAATATTAAAAGCAACAAGGGAAAAACAACAAATAACATAAAAGGGAATGACAATAAGGTTATTAATTGATTTTTCAGTGGAAAATATGCAGGCCAGAGGGAGTAGCAGAATATATTCAAAGTGATGAAAGGAAAAACCTACAGCCAAGAATACTCCACCCAGCAAGGATTTCATTCAGATTAGTTGGAGACATCAAAAGCTTTATAGAGAAGCAAAAATTAAGAAAATTCATCACCACCAAACCAGCTTTTTAACAAATGTTAAAGGAATTTTTATAGGCAGGAAACACAAGTGAAGGTAAAGACCTATGAAAATAAAACCCAAACAATAAAGTAAATGGTAATATGATCATACATATCAATTATTACCTTAAATGTAAAGAGACTAAATGCTCTAACCAAAATAAAGAAACTGGTTGAATGGATATAAAAACAAAACTCATATTAGAGACCCACTTCAGACATAGGGACACATACAGACTGAATGTGAGGGGATGGAAAAAGACATTCCATGCAAATGGAAATCGAAAGAAAGCTGGAGTAGCAGTAGTACTATCAAACAAAATGAAAATGAAAGTTGCTCAGTCGTGTCTGACTCTTTGTGACACCATGGACTTCTCCTGGCCAGAATACTGAATTAGGTAGCCTTTCCCTTCTCCAAGGTATCTTCCAAACCCAGGGATTGAACCCAGGTCTCCCACATTGCAGGTGGGTTTTTTACCAGTTGAGTCACAGGGAAGCCCAAAAATACTGGAGTGGGTAGCCTATCTATTCTCCAGTGGGTCTTCCTGTCCAAGGAACTGAACAGGGTCTCCTGCATTGCAGGCGGATTCTTTATCAATTGAGCTATCAGGAAAGTCATCAAGCAAAGTAGACTTTAAAATAAAGACTGTTACAAGAGGAAAGGCAAGACATTACATAATGATCAAGATACCAACCCAAGAAGAAGATATAAAATTGTAGATATTTATAAGCTGAACACAGAACCACCTGACTACACAATGCTAACAGGTATAAAGGCTGAAATCAACAATAAAACAATAATGGCAGGGAACATCCCACTCATAGCAATGGACAGATCACCCAGAAAGAAAATTAATAAGGAAACACAAGCCTTAAATAGCACATTAGACCAAAGGACCTAACTGATATCTGCTGGATATTTCATCCCAAAGCAGCAGAATACATCTTTTTTCTCAAGTGCACATAGAATATTCTGAAGGATAGATCACATCTTTGGTCATAAATCAAACCATGGTGAATTTAAGAATACTGAAATTGTGTCTAGATTTTTTTCTGACCACAACAGGATGAAATTTGATATAGATTATGGAAAAACTCTGTAAAAAACACAAACATGTGGAGGCTAAACTTCTAAATAACCAAGAGGTCACTGACAATTATCAAAGAGGGAATAAAAAACCTAGAAACAAATGACAACAAAAATATGACAATCCAAAATCTATGAGGCAGGAAAAGCAATTCAAAGAGGGAAGTTTATAACAACACAAGGCTACCTCAACAAACAAGAAAAACATCAAATAAGCAACCTAATCTTCAGTTCAGTTCAGCCGCTCAGTTGTGTCTGACTCTGCAACCCCATGAGTTGCAGTACTCCAGGCCTCCCTATCCATCACCAAATCCTGGAGTTCTCTCAGACTCATGTCCATCGAGTCAATGATGCCATCCAGCCAGCTCATCCTCTGTCGTCCCCTTCTCCTCCTGTCCCCAATCGCTCCCAGCATCAGAGTCTTTTCCAATGAGTCAACGCTTCGCATGAGGTGGCCAAACCTAATCTTACACCTAAGGAAACTAGAAAAAGAAGAACCAAAACCCCCCCAAAGTTAATAGAAAGAAAGAAATCATAATGATCAGAGTAAAAAGAAGTGAAAAAGAAATGAAGAAAACAATAGCAAAGATCAATAAAACTAAAACCTTGTTCTTTGTGAAGATAAACAAAATTGACAAACCATTAGGGAGACTCCCTAAAAAAAGAGTGAGGACTCAAATCAATATAATTAGAAATAAAAAGGAGAAGTTACAACAGACAAGAAAGAAATACAAAGGATCGTTAGGGACTACTTTGATGAACTATATGCCAATAAAGTGAACAACCTGGAAGAAATAGACAAATACTAGAAAAGAACAACCTTCCAAGACTGAAACAGGAAGAAACAGGAAATATGAACAGACTAATCACAAACACTGAAACTGAAACTGTGATCAAAAACCTTCCAAAAAACAAAAGCCTAGTGTCATATGGCTTCACAGTTGAATTGTATCAAAAGTTTACAGAAGAATTAACACCTATCCTGCTCAAACTCTTCCAAAAATTGAAGGGGCAGGGTGTGAAGACTCCCACACTCATTCCACTAGGCCAGCATCATCCTGATACCAAAATCAGACAAAGATGTCACAAGAAAAAGAAAATTACAACAAATATTGCTGATGAGTATAGATGCAAAAATCTTCAACAAAATTCTAGCAAACAGAATCCAGTAACATATTAAAAGGATCATATGCCATGATCTACAAGATGAATTAACACCCCAAAAAGATGTCCTTTACATTATAGGGGACTGGAATGCAAAAGTAGGAAGTCAAGAAACACCTGGAGTAACAGGAAAATTTGCCCTTGGAGTACAGAATGAAGCAGGGCAAAGGCTAATAGAGTTTTGCCAAAAGAATGCATTGGTCATAGCAAACACCCTCTTCCAACAACACAGGAGAAGACCCTACACATGGACGTCACCACATGGTCAACCCCAAAATCAGATTGATTGTATTCTTTGCAGCCAAAGATGGAGAAGCTCTATACAGTCAGCAAAAACAAGACCAGGAGCTGACTGTGGCTCAGATCATGAACTCCTTATTGCCAAATTCAGACTTAAACTGAAGAAAGTGGGGAAAACCACTAAACCATTCAGGTATGGCCTAATCAAATCCCTTATGACTATACAGTAGAACTGAGAAATAGATTTAAGGGACTAGATCTGATAGACAGAGTGCCTGATGAGCTATGTATGGAGGTTCATGACATTGTTCAGGAAATAGGGATCAAGAACTTCCCCAATAAAAAGAAATGCAAAAAGGAAAATGGCAGTCTGAGGAGGCCTTACAAATAGCTGTGAAAAGAAGAGAAGTGAAAAGCAAAGGAGAAAAGGAAAGATATACTCATTTGAATGTAGAGTTCCAAAGAATAGCAAGGAGAGATAAGAAAGCCTTCCTCAATGATCAATGCAAAGAAATAGAGGAAAACAATTGAATGTGAAAGACTAGAGAACTCTTCAAGAAAATTAGAGATACCAAGGGAACATTTCATGCAAAGATGGGCTTGAAAAGGACAGCAATGGTATGGACCTAACAGAAGCAAAAGATATTAAGAAGAAGTGGCAAGAATACACAGAAGAACTGTACAAAAATATCTTCACGACCCAGATAATCTCGAAGGTGTGATCACTCCCATTCACCTAGAGCTGGACATCCTGGAATGTGAAGTCAGGTGGGCCTTAGGAAGCATCACTACGAACAAAGCTAGTGGAAGTGATGGAATTACAGTTGAGCTATTTCAAATTCTAAAAGATGATTCTGTGAAAATGTTGCACTCAATATGTGAGCAAATTTGGAAAACTCAGCAGTGGCCACAGGACTGGAAAAAGTGTTTCATTCTAATCCCAAAGAAAGGTGATGCCAAAGAATGCTCAAACTACTGCACAATTGCACTCATCTCACACACTAGTAAAGTAATTCTCAAAATTCTCCAAGCCAGGCTTCAGCAATATGTGAACCGTGAACTTCTTGATGTTCAAGCTGATTTTAGAAAAGGCAGAGGAACCAGAGATCAAATTACCAACATCAGCTGGATGATGGAAAAAGCAAGAGAGTTCCAGTAAAACATCTATTTCTGCTTTATTGACTAGGCCAAAGCCTTTGACTGTGTGGATCACAATAAACTGGGGAAAATTCTGAAAAAGATGGGAACACCAGACCACCTGACCTGCCTCTTGAGAAACCTGTATACAGGTCAGGAAGTAACAGTTAGAACTGGACATGGAACAACAGACTGGTTCCAAACAGGAAAGGAGTACGTCACGGCTGTATATTGTAACCCTGCTTATTTAACTTATATGCAGAGTACATCATGAGAAATGCTGGGCTGGAGGAAGCACAAGCTGGAATCAAGATTGCTGGGAGAAATATCAATAACCTCAGATATGCAGATGACACCACCCTTATTGCAGAAAGTGAAGAAGAATTAAAGAGCCTCTTGATGAAAGTGAAAGAGGAGAGTGAAAAAGTTTGCTTAAAGTTCAACATTCAGAAAACAAAGATCATGGCATCCGGTCCATTCCCTTTATGACAAATAGATGGGGAAACCTTGGAAACAGTGGCTGACTTTATTTTTCTGGGCTCCAAAATCACTGCAGATGGTGATTGCTGCCATGAAATTAAAGACATTTGCTCCTTGAAAGGAAAGTTATGACTGACCTAGACAGCATATTAAAAAGCAGAAACATTACTTTGCCAACAAAAGTCTGTCTAGTCAAGGCTGTGGTTTTTGCTGTAGTCATGCATGGATGTTAGATTTGGACTAGAAAGAAAGTTGAGCGCAGAAGAATTTATGCTTTTGAACTGTGGTGTTGGAGAAGACTCTTGAGAGTCCCTTGGACTGCATGGAGATTCAACCAGTCCATCCTAAAGGAGATCAGTCCTGGGATTTCTTTGGAAGGAATGATGCTAAAGCTGAAATTCCAGTACTTTGGCCACCTGATGAGAAAAACTGACTCCTTAGAAAAGACTCTGATGCTGGGAAAGATTGAGGGCAGTAGGAGAAGGGGATGACAGGGGATGAGATGGTTGGATGCCATCACTGACTCAGTGGACATGGGTTTGGGGGAACTCTGGGAGTTGGTGATGGACAGGGAGGCCTGGCATGCTGTGGTTCATGGGGTCACAAAGAGTCAGACATGACTGAGCAACTGAACTGAACTGATGCCATGATCTAGTGGAGTTTATCTCAGAGATACAATGATTTGTTAATATACACAAATCAATGTGATATACTATATTAGTAAGTTGAGAGATAAAAATGTTATAATCATCCCAAGAGATGCAGAGCAAGCTTTCAACAAAATTAACACCCACTTATGATAAAAACTCTCCAGAAAATCAGCATAGAAAGAACCTACCTCAGCACAATAAAGGACATATATTAGAAACCCATAGCAAACACTGTTTTCAGTGACAAAAAACTGGAAATATTTCCACTAAGGCCAGGAGCAAGACAAGGATGCCCACTCTTTCCACTATCATTTTATATATTTTGGAAGTTCCAGCCATGACACTCAGAGAAGAAAAAGAAATAAGGAAATCCTGATTGGAAAATAAGTAAAATTCTTACTGTTTGCAGATGGCATGATACTATATATAGAAAACCCTAAAGATGCCACTGGAAAATTGCTAGTGCTAGTCAATGAATTTAGTAAAGTTGCAGAATGCCAAATACACAGAAATCTCTTCTATTTGTATACTTGTATGTGGACTCAGTCGAATCAGTCATGTCCATCTCTTTGTGACCCCAGAGATTGCATCTCGTCAAGCTCCTCTGTCCATGGGATTCTCTCCGCAAGAATACTGGAGTGGGTTGCCATGCCTTCCTCTAGGGGATCTTCCTGAACCAGGGACTGAACCCACAACTCCTGTATCTCCTACATGGCAGTTGGATTCCTTAACACTGAACCACCTAAAAAGTCCCATACACTCACAATGAAAACTCAGAAAGAGAAATTAAGGAAACAATCTTATTCACCATTACAATAAAAATGAATAAAATACCTTGGAGTAAGCCTAGTTGGAGAGACGAGAGACTTAGATTTAAAAAAACTATAAAACACTGATGAAAGAAGTCAAAGATGACACAGATGGAGAAATAAACCACAGTTTGAACTGGAAGCATTAATATTGTGAAAATGATTATATTACTCAGAACAATCAAACAAATCAATTCAATCCCTATCAAATTATCAATGCCATTTTTTCCCTCAGAAATAGAACTAAAATTTTACAATTTAAAGGGACACACAAAAGACCCAGAAAAGGGAAATGAATCATGAGAAAGAAAAACAGAGCTGGAGGAATCAACCTTCCTGATTTCAGATTTTACTACAAAACTACTATAATCAAGGCAGTATGGTACTTGCACAAAAACAGAAATGTAGACAAATGGAACAAGAGAGAAAACCCAGAGATAAATCTATGCATCTATGAGCACCTTGTTTTTGTCAAAGGAGGCAAGAAAGTACAATGGAGAAAAGACAGTCTCTTCAATAAGTGGTTCTGGAAAAACTGGACAGCTCCACGTAAAAGAATGAAATTAGAATACTTCCTAACATCATACACAAAAATAAACTCAAAATAAATGAATACCTAAATATAAGGCCAGAAACTATAAAACTTTTAGAAGAAAACATAGGCAGAACACTCTTTGACATAAACTGCAGCTAGATCTCTTTGACCCACCCCCAAGAGTGACGGAAATTAAAACAAAAATAAACTTGAACTTAATTAAAGTTAAAAGTTTTAGCACAGCAAGGGAAACTATAAATAAGATGAAAAGACAACCCTCAGGATGGGAGAAAATAATTACAAATGAAACAACTGACAAAGGATTAATCTCCAAAATATACAAGTAGGTAATGCAGCTCAGTATCAGAGAAATAAACAAGCCAATCAAAACATGGCAGAATATCTAAACTGACATTTCTCCAAAGAAGACATGCAGATAGCCAACAAACACATGAAAAGATGCTCAACATCGCTCATTATGGGAGAAATGCAAATCAAAGCTATAATAAGATTATCACCTTATAATGATCAGAATTAGCAATATCACATATCAAAAAATCTCCAAACAATGCTGGGAGGTTGTGGCGAAAAGAAGACCTTTCTTGTACTGTTGGTGGGAATGTAAGTTGGTACAGCCACTTTCTAAAATAGTATGGAAATTCCTTAAAAAACTAGCAATTCCACTACTGGGCATATATCCTGAGAAAACCACAATTCAAAAAGTCACATGTACCCCAATGTTCATTGTGGCACTATTTATAATAGCCAAAACTTGGAAAAAACTTTAGGTGTCCATTAACAGATGAATAAAGAAGTTGTGATACGTATATAAAATAGAATATTATGCAGCCACTAAAAGGAACAAATTTGAGTCAGGAACAAATAGTGAAGTGGATGACCTAGAGCTTGTTCCACAGAATGAAATAAGTCAGAAACAGGAAAACAAATATCATATATTAACATATATACACATATATGGAACTTAGAAAAATGGTACTGATGAACCTATCTGCAGAGTAGGAATAGAGATGCAGATAGAAAGAATGGACTTATGGACATAGTGGGAGTTGGAGAGGGTGGGACGATTGAGAGAGTTACGTTGACATATATACACTAACGTGTAAAACAGATAGCTAGTGGGAAGCTGCTGTGTAACACAGGAAGCTCAACCTGGCACTCTGTAACTACCTAGAAGGGTTGATTTGGGGTTTGGAGCGAGGCTAAAGTGGGAGGGTGTATTTATAGTTATGGCTGATTTGCATTGTATAGCAGAAACCAACAGAAAATTGTAAAGCATTAATCCTCCAATTAAAATTTTTTTTTAATTTGCAAAAAAAATTTATAGGAAAAAATTTTTATTACATATCTGATTAATGTTGATTTTTTTCACTGTAAGTGGTCAATTTATATGGAGTTTTAAAACTTTTTTTCTAGAGCCATTTAGGCAAAATTGAGATAAAATTTATGGGTTTAATTTGTTTACTTACTATCATTAGTTTCAAATTATTGTTATACCTTACTTTAATGAGCTTTCCTTCTTACTTACCAGGAAACAGAATCGAATAAGCATGATTTCAAAGTGGATAATTTACTCATAGCTTTCTTTAGAACTTAAAAAAGGTGTCATATAAATAAAATATAAAGTGTTTTTCTATTAATGTCTTTTCACACTTTTTACTACAAGCTGTTATCTTATAGGAAATGAGTAGCTATGAATCATATGTCTAACAGCTCAGCATAACAGCAATTGGCATTTCAAACCGGTACTTGTCAAAGGTAAATTAGGACACATATCCCAATGATCTTTTAATATTTATAAATTTTAGTGATGAAAATCTTTATGATCTAGGGAAATATCTCAGTGAAGTCTCCCCGGATTTGGGGCTGGTGCACTGGGACAACCCAGAGGGATGGTACGGGGAGGAAGGAGGGAGAGGGGTTCAGGATGGAGAACACGTGTATACCTGTGGCTGATTCATGTTGATGTATGGCAAAACCAATACAATATTGTAAAGTAATTAACTTCCAATTAAAATAAATAAATTTATATTAAAAATTTAGATTTTAATCTATTGTATTATCATTAAAAAACATATATAAAAGATAAAGGAAGACTAAGTAGCACGTCCTACATTTTCTATTTCTGACCTTTTCTTATTATCTTTAAAACTTCACAGTCACTTAGAATTAACCCAAAATGTGGTAGTTGAAATATTGAAAATTATACACAAAGCTAAAATTATACCAATATAAAAATGCTCATGTTCATAACATTTTGATGTATCATGATTTTTTTTTTGGTTTTAATGTGTTATGTTAAAATATGTAGAATGCTGTTTTCCATTAATCTTTGCTTTTAAACATAATTGTATATGCTTAACCTATTTTGAAACTACATGAAGGTTTAGAAATACTTGTAATTTCATTGAGACTTTTATATATTCGAAATATATTTTAAAGAATATATTAAGAATATTTAAAAATATTTTTCACAGGTCTTGAGATTAGATATTTACTGAATTATGTGCCATGCCAGTACTGTGTTTTTTCCCCTACTTTTTTTCTTTTCTTTTTTTTTTTGAGAATTCTTCAAACTAAATATTTAATTTTCATGGAATGGTTTCATAATTCCTAGGTAATCCTTCATATGTGCTAGGCAAAATAAATCTTTAATTTCATTAAAACACAATTCTAGTTTTAGTTAGTGACATTCTTTCCTTGCCAAGTTTTACATATTTAGTTCTACAAAATTTTTTTTCCCATAGTACCATCTGTCTACTCTTTTATCTTCTTTGAAACTGCCAGCATTCTTAAGCTAATATGCAGGGAAGTGAGGCATATTCTCCTTGCTATTATATATATATATATATATATGTATTCTCCTTGTTGTTATATATATGTATTATATATGTACACATATACATATAACTATTTGCATCTGCTAATCCCACACTCCCAGTCCACTCCTCCCTCAGTCCCTCTTTCTTGGCAACTGCAAGTCTGTCTCCATGTATGTAAGTCTGTTTCTGTTTTGTAGATAAGCTCACTTGTGTCATCTTTTAAATTCCACATGTAAGTGACATCATATGGTATTAGTTCTTCTCTTCATGACTTATATCATTGATTATGATAATCTCTAGTAACATCCATGCTTCTGCAAATGGCATTATTAAATTCTTTTAACGATTGAATGATATTCCACTTGACTTCACACTCCAGAAAGTCTGGCTCTGAGAGAGTGACCACACCATCGTGGTTATCTGAGTCATTAAAATCTTTTTGTACAGCTCTTCTGCATAGTCCTTCCATCCCTTCTGGATCTCTTCTGCTTCTATTAGGTCTTTACCATTTCTGCACTTTATTGTGCCTATCTTTGGATGAAATTTTCCTTTGAGATTTCCAATTTTCTTGAAGAGGTCTCGTCTTTCCCTTTCTGTTGTTTTCCTCTATTTCTTTGCATTGTTCATTGAAGAAGGCCTTCTTGTTTCTCTCGCTATTCTCTGGAACTCTGCACTTAGTTGGATGTACCTTTCCCCTTTCCCCTTGGTTTTCACTTCTCTTCTTTCCTCAGCAATTTGTAAAGTCTCCTCAGACCACCACTTTGCATTCTTGCTTTACTTTTTCTTTGGAGTGGTCTTGTTCACTGTATCCTGAACAATACTACAAAACTCTGTCCGTAGCTCTTCAGGCACTCTGTTACTATATCTAACCCCTTGAATCTATTTGTCCCTCCACTGTATATTAATAGCGGATTTAAGTTCTACCTGACTGGCCTAGTGAGTTTTCCCACTTTCTTTAGTTTTGAATTTTCTTATGAGAAGTTGGTGAACTGGGCCACAGTCAGCTCCAGGTCGTGTTTTTGCTGACTGTATACAGTTTTCTATCTTCAACTACAAAGAATGTAATCTTTTCTTTCCTTATCTACAAGTTCCTGAAAGACACTGTGGTCTTCACTACAAATGATGAGAACAAATGGAAATATTGCATATAAATTTCAGCGGTTTTTTTGTCTTACATGAAGCTGGTCTCTGCTGCCAAAAAGTTTGGAGAACAGTGATGTAACATGTCAAATAACTTTCTAGTGGTAGGAATAGAGCTTACTTCAGTTCCTGAGGTAAGAGAGATTACCTGACTAACTAATGGTTGCATAATACTATTGAGAAGCAGGGCTAGAATTTAAACCCAGTCTGATATAAATGTCTGGTTTCTATCCATGTGCTAATCTTTTCTTGTAATCAATCTTATTTTGGTATTGATCACTTGGTGATGTCCATGGGTAAAGTTGTCTCTTGTGTTGTTGAAAAGGGTGTTTGCTATGACCAGTGTGTTTTCTGGCATAATTCTGTTAGCCTTTGCCCTGCTTTATTTTGTTCTCCAAGGCCAAACTTGCCTGTTACTCCAAGAATCTCTTGACTTCCTACGTTTGCATTCCAATTCTCTATGATGAATAGGATATCTTTTTTTTTTTTTTTTTTGGTGTTAATTCTAGGAGGTCTTCTAGTTCCTAACAGAACTGATCAAGTTCAGCTTCTTCAGCATGGGTAGTTCGGGCATAGACTTGGATTACTGTGGTACTGAATAGTTTGCCTTGGACATGAATTGAGATCATTCTGTCATTTTGAGGGTTCACCCACGTACTGTATTTTGGACCCTTGTTGATTGTGAAGGCTACTCTATTTCTTCTATGGGATTCCTGCCCACAGTAGTAAACATAATGGTCATCTGAATTAAATTCACCCATTCCCATCCATTTTAGTTCATGGATTCCTAAGATATTGATGTTTACTCTTGTCATTTCCTGCTTGACCCCTCCTAAGTCAAGTAGGCCTTAGGAAGCACTGCTGTTAATAAAGCTAGTGAAGGCAATGGAATTCCAGCTGAGCTATTTAAAATTCTAAAAGATGCTACTTTCAGAGGTGCACTCAATATATCAGCAAATTTGGAGAACCCAGCAGTGGCCACAGGACTGGAAAAGGTCAATCCTCATCCCAGTTCCCAAGAAGGGCTGTACTAAAGAATGTTCAAGTCATCAGACAATTGCCCTCATCTCCATGCTAGTAAGGTAATGCTCAAAATCTTGCATACTAGGATTCAGTATTACATGAACTGAGAACTTCCAGATATACAAGCTGGGTTTAGAAAAGGTGGAGGAACCAGAGATCAAATTGTCAACATTTGCTGGATCATAGAAAGCAACAGAATTCTGAAAAAACATCCACCACTGTTTCATTGACTACACTAAAGCCTTTGACACTGTGGATCACAAAAAACTGTGGAAAGCTCTTAAAGAGATGGGTTAACCAGATGACCTTACCTGTCTCCTGAAAAACCTGTATGCAGGTCAAGTAGCAATAGTTCAAGCCTTGTATGGAACAAAAGACTGGTTCAGGACTGACAAAAGAGTACCACAAGCCTGTTTATTGTCACACTGCTTATTTAGCTTATATACAGAGCACATTATGAGAAACGCTGGACTGAATGAACTATAAGTTGGAATCAAGATTGTCAGGAAAAATATCAATAACCTCGTATCTGCAGGTGATATGACTCTAATGACAGAAAACTATGAGGAACTAAAGAACCTCTTGATGAGGGTGAAGGAGGAGAATGAAAAAACTGGCTTAAAAATAAATATTAAAAAAGAAACAAACAAACTAACTAAAAGCATGGAATCCAGTCCCATCACTTCATGGCAAATAGAAGGGGAAAAGGTGGAAGCAGTGACAGATTTCCTCTTCTTGGGCTCTAAAATCACTGCAGATAGTGACTGTAGCTATGAAATTAGAAGATGATTACTTCTTAGCAGGAAATCTATAACAAACCTAGACAGTGTGTGAAAAAGCAAAGACATCACTTTGCCAACAAAAATCCATTTACTCAAGGCTATGGTCTTTCCAGTAGTCATGTACAGTTGTGAGAATTGGACCATAAAGAAGCCTGAGCACCAAAGAATTGATGCTTTTGAACTGTGGTGATGGAGAAGACTCTTGAAAGTCCCTTGGACTGCAAGGAGATCAATCATTCAATCCTAAAAGGAATCAACCCTGAATATTCATTGGAAAGACTGGTGCTGAAACTGAAGTTCCAGTACTTTGGCCATCTGATGTGAAAAGCTGACTCTTTGGAAGAGACCTTGATGCTGGGAAAAGATTGAGAGCAGGAGGAGAGGGGGCAACAGAGGATGAGATGTCTGGCTGGCATCATCGACTCAATGGACATGACATTGATCAAACTCTGGTAGACAGTGAAAGACAGGGAAGTCTGTCACAACTTGGTGACTAAACAACAACAGTATTCCACTGTGTATATATTACATCTTTTTATCTATTCATCTGTTCATGGACATTTAGGTGGTTTCCACATCTTGGCTATTGTGAATAGTACTACTATGAACCTAAGGGTGCATGTAGCTTTTCAAATTATAGTTTTGTCTGGATATATTCCCTGAAGTGAGATTGCCAGATTATACGAAAACTATTTTTAGTTTTTTTAAGGAACCTCCATACTGTTTTCCATAGTGGATGTACTAATTTACATTTCTACCAACAATGCAGAGGGTTCTTATTTTAACATTGGAGATTCTTTGAGATTCTTCTTGATGTATCATCAAGAAGTTTGTTATTATATATCCAGGTGTTTAGAAATTTCCCTGATTTTTTGCTATTAACTTATTCCATGATAGTCAGAGAGTTTTATTTGAATTCAACATTTTAAAATTAGTTAAGATTTGTTTTATGAATGAGAACATTGTCTATCTTGGTGAATGTTTCATAAGTATTGATACTTGAGGAAAATATGTATTTTGCTATTGTTGGATCGAGTGTTCCCTATAGTTCAATAAAATCAATTGGTTAACTGAGTTGTAGAGTTCTATACCTTTGCTAATTTTCTATCTAGTTCTATCACTTATTGAAAGTGAGGTATAAACCCTAATTCCATTTGACATAATATACATTTTACTTTATTTATTCATCTGTTCTGCCCCCAGAGACTGTCAGCTTTGTGAGGGCAGGAATTTGTGTCTATTTCACTCGCTCTATGGCATTTAATAGGCAGTATGCTGGAACCACACAGTCAAAGGCTTTGGCATAGTCAATAAAGCAGAAATAGATGTTTTTCTGGAACTCTCTTGCTTTTTCAATGATCCATCTGATGTTGGCAATTTGATCTCTGGTTCCTTTGCCTTTTCTAAAACCAGCTTAAACATCTGGAATTTCATGGTTCATGTATTGCTGAAGCCTGGCTTGGAGAATTTTGAGCATTACTTTACTAGCGTGTGACAAAGCCTTTGACTGTGTGTATCACAATAAACTGTGGAAAATTCTTCAAGAGATGGGAATACCAGAACACCTGATGTGCCTCTTGAGAAACCTATCTGCAGGTCAGGAAGCAACAGTTAGAACTGGATGTGGAACAACAGACTGGTTCCAAATAGGAAAAGTAGTACGTCAAGGCTGTATGCTTATTTAACTTCTATGCAGAGTACATTATGAGAAACGCTGGGCTGGAAGAAGCACAAGTTGGAATCAAGATTGCCAGGAGAAATATCAATAACCTTAGATATGTAGATGACACCACCCTTATGGCAGAAAGTGAAGGGGAACTAAAGAGCCTCTTGATGAAAGTGAAAGAGGACAGTTAAAAAGTTGGCTTAAAGCTCAACATTCAGAAAACGAAGATCATGGCATCTGGTCCCATCACTTCATGGGAAATAGATGGGGAAACAGTGTCAGACTTTATTTTTGGGGGCTCCAAAATCACTGCAGATGGTGATTGCAGCCATGAAATTAAAAGATCCTTGCTCCTTGGAAGGAAAGTTATGACCAACCTAGATAGTATATTAAAAAGCAGAGATATTACTTTGCCAACAAAGGTCTGTCTAGTCAAGGCTATGATTTTTCCAGTGGTCATGTATGGATGTGAGAATTGGATTGTGAAGAAAGCTGAGTGCCAAAGAACTGATGCTTTTGAACTGTGGTGCTGGAAAAGACTCTTGAGAGTCCCTTGGACTGCAAAGAGATCCAACCAGCGCATTCTAAAGGAGACCAGTCCTGGGTGTTCATTGGAAGGACTGATGCTGAGGCTGAAACTCCCATACTTTGGCCACCTGATGTGAAGAGTTGACTCATCAGAGAAGACCCTGATGTTGGGAGGGATTGGGGGCAGGAGGAGAAGGAGACGACAGAGGATGAGATGGCTGGATTGCATCACTGACTCAATGCAGATGAGTTTGGGTACACTCCAGGAGTTTGTGATGGACAAGGAGGCCTGGCGTGCTGCAATTCATGGGGTCGCAAAGAGTCTGACACGACTTGGTGACTGAACTGAACTGAACTGATGCTGGAACCAGTATACATCTGTAGTAGAGGAGTTTTAATACTGACTGCATCCTTGCTTGAATGTCTCTCATTCGTCTCTGGCTTAGGACCCAGAAAACAACACTAGCGTTGGGTAGGTATATAGTAATGTCTGTAGAATGAATAGATGCATTTCCTGGATGATCCGTCTGCAGATGTTGGGAGCCCTACTAGACATGTTTCTGAAACAACTTTGACTGGTTTCTGCAAGATTGGCATCCTTGCTTGGGAAGGTCTCTGGAGAAGTGGCCATGGCGGGTGGCTTTCCCAAAAGGCAGCAGCTGGCACTTGAGATCTGTCTCTTCTTTTGTACTGTAAAGTTTTCATGGCACAGCTAAGAAGGTTCACAGAATTTTACCCAATATTGTATAATTACATTTTAGAATATTTTTCAGTACTGTGTAATTATGTTTGAAGAGTTTTAACTTCTCACTATGCAGCACTTTGGTTGGTTAGGGTTGAATGGTGGTCAATGATGATTTTTTTCACTTTTGTGCGTATAGTTTTTCAGGGTGTGTTAGACAAAGCTTTCAGGAAGCTGAAGGAGCAACATTTTCTTTCCTCTTATAAAACAAGATATTTTACCACTAGAAGATCTCAAGCGTCAGGAGAGCAAGAAAAGATTAGCATATGGATAGAAACAAGGCATTCATAAGAGACAGACTGGGTTCAAATTCTAGCCGGCCTGCTCTATAGTTATGAACCATTAGTTAGTCAGGTAATCTCTCTTAGCTCAATTCCTACCTCTCAAAAGTTATTTAGTATTTTATATCTGTGTTCTCCAAACTTTTTGGCACCAGAGACCAGCTTCATGGAGGACAAAGAACCTACTGAATTTTATAGGTAATTTCCATTTGTCCTCATCATTTGTAGTGCATTGTCATTCAATCGCTCAGTCACGTCTGACTCTTTTGGGACCCATGGACTACAGCATGCCAGGCTTCCCTGTCCTTCACCATCTCCCAGAGTTTGCTCAAGCTCATGTCCATTGAGTTGGTGATGCCATCAGATATCTTGTCCTCTGTTATCCCCTTCTCCTCCTGCCTTCAATCTTTCCCAGCATCAGGATATTTTGGAATAAGTCAGCTCTTTGCATCAGGTGGCCAAAGTATTGGAACTTCAGCCTCAGCATCGGTTCCCTCCAATGAATATTCAGGATTGATTTCCTTTAGGATTGACTGATTTAATTTCCTTGCAGTCCAAAGGATTCTGAAGAATCTTCTCCAGTACCACAGTTTGAAAGCATTAATTCTTTGGCTTTGCAGTGCATAAAGACCATAGTGTTTTTCAGAAACTTGTATATGAAGGAAAGAAAATTTACCATGATAATATATCAATATATCAATCCATAGTTAACCAGGATGAGCATATATAATTCTTTATTTGAGTCAAGATTACTCCTAGGTACCATAATCTGATTGAAGGCTAAGCTGCCTGTCACAAGTCACAAGTGTTACTTGCTCAGTTGTGCTTAACTCTTTGTGACCCCATGGACTGCAGCCCACCAGGCTCCTCTGTCCATGGGATTTTCCAGGGAAGGATACTGGAGTGTGTTGCCATTTCCTTCTCCAGAGGATCTTCTCGATCCAGGGATCAAACCCATGTCTCCTGCACTGCAGGCAGATTCTTTACCATCTGAGCTATGAGGGAAGCCCCTAAGCTGTATAAAGACATCAATAAAATTGTGAGTCATACAGTACCTTTATTTTGAATACATGATTATGAATAAACTCTGGTTATAGTTTACTTTCCTCTATGGCATGCTTCAAGAACAATGTGCTATCTGGAAGATCCAGTGGGTCTGTTCCTCTTAAAACATTTATTTCTTATTTGGAAATAATAAAGTTTGCCCTTTGTTTTCTAATATTTATTATTGTGCTGTGCTCTTGATATACAAATAAAATTAAGTTTCTGAGATTTTAAGGCTAAGAACTAGACTATTGACCAATGCAATTCATGTGAGAAGTCCATGCTGGGAGGTCTCTAGTGAGGTTATTTGCTTGTTTGACAAGTAACACTCTAAGCTAGTCACTGGCTCTTCTTTTCCTACTTGAAACACACTTGCAAGGTGACTTACCTGGAAATTTGAAAAGACAATATGAGTATAAAAAATAACCAATTAAAAAAGTGTTTCAGGTTTGGAAATGACTTCATATTATCTTTTATATATGCCAATGAAAATATAAAGATTGAGGTTGAAAGAACCCTGAGGTTAACTTAGGAATCCTCTTTATCACTAGCAGATTATCATTAGGCTCCTAACTGAAGCTCATTATCTCATGAAATAGCCTCTTTATTTAAAAATAAAAGTTAAATTTATACATAGTGAAATACACATATCTGAAGCTATATTAAATGAGTTTTAACAAGTGTACATACCTGTGTAGCCACTACTCTAAACAAAAGATAGAACATTATTTCACTTTTTAAACAGATGTGATTATTGAAAAATTATTTATGCTGAAGTACAAACTGACTCTTTATAACTTCTTCATTTTTGGTCCTATTTTTCCCACTGGAATATTCACATTCAACCTGGCTTCTCTTTTCCTTGAGAGTCTTCAAGTATTTGAGAATTGAATATGTAAACAAAACTCTTCAGAACACAATAAGAATCATATATTCTGACATAATTCCAGAACATAAGTCAATGCATTTATTTATTTAGGAAGCCTGGTAAATTGAAGCATATGGATTTCCATGTATAAATTGTGTGATTTTGAGAAAGTTTCTGTGCTTCCATAAGCTGCAGTGTCCTCGTCTGTAAAATAAGGACAATGTTGTTATTATTGTTCAGTCACTCAGTCGTGTCTGACTCTTTGTGATCCTGTGGAATGCACCACAACAGGCTTCGCTTTCCTTTACTATCTCTGGAGGTTTAGCTCAAACTCATGTCCACTGAGTCAGTGATACCATCCAACCATTTAATCCTCTGTTGCCTCTTTTTCCTTCTGTCCTCAGTCATTCCCAGCATCAAGATCTTTTCCAATGAGTTGACTCTTTGCATGAGATGGCCAAAGCATTGGGGTTTCAGTTTCAGCATCAGTCCTTCCAAAGAACACCCAGGACTGATCTCCTTTAGAAAGGACTGGTTGGATCTCCTTGCAGGCCAAGGGACTCTCAAGAGTCTTCTCCAACACCACTTGGAATACTCCATATTGTAATGATGTTGATTTTCCTAAATTGACTTATACGTTCAACTCAATCACTACTGAAATCCCAGTAAGTTATGTCTCTCTATATATATTTTTGTATTTGAAACTGACAATTTGATTCTACAAATTATGTGAATGCAAAAGGCCCAACTGTCACTGCTGCTCTTTAGTCACTCAGTTGTGTCCAGCTCTTTGTGACCCCATGGACTGTAGCCCACCAGACCCCTCTGTTCGTGGAATTTTCCAGACAAGAATATTGGAGTGGGATGCCATTTCCATCTCCAGGGGATCTTCCCAACCCAGGAACTGAACCCACGTCTTCTACTAGGCAGGTGAATTCTTTCCCACTGAGCCACCAGGGAGGTCAAAGGGCCTAGAATAAATAGCAAACTAATCTTGAAGAAGTTGAACAAAGTTAAAAAATTACACTAGAATTGTCCAGATTTATTTTAAAACAGTAGTAATTAAAGGTGCGTGTGGTATTGGCACAAAGGTAGAGAATTAAACTAAAGAATAGAAGTCCAGAGACAGATCTAAACTTACAACAGACTGCTGTGCTCTGTGGAAAGGATGGCTTATCAACAAATGGTATTGGATCAATTGGAAAGTCACATAGAAAAAAATCATAACGTCTAACTTCATGCCAACCTAAAAATCAATTTCAGATTGAATTTAGGTAGAAATAGGAAAGACCTAACAGTAAAGCTTCTAAAAAAAATGATGGTATATCTTCATGTCTTTTTGATATAAAAATATTTCTTAAACAAAAACAGAAAGCACTAAACATGAAAGAAAGATTGACAGTTCAAATTTCAATATTATCAATTTATAATCATAAAAAGATACTGCTATTATCCACTCATCTGCTGATGGTATAGGGAGGGACGTGCAAGGGGGGTTCAGGATTGGGAACTCATGTACACCCGTGATGGATTCATGTTGATGTATGGCAAAACCTATACAGTATTGTAAAGTAAAATAAAGTAAAATTAAAAAAAGATACTGCTAGGAGGGTAAAATAATAATCAAAAATTAAGAAGATATTTTCAGTATATATATCCATCAAAATAATTATTTGACTATGCAACAAACTCATAGGAATTAATGAGAAAGAATCATCCCAAAAGAAAAACAAGCAAAGATGTGAAAAGCACTTCACAAAATAGAATATCCAAATAGCCAAAAAGTATAAGAAAAGGTGTTTCAATTCATTGGTCATTAGGGAAATTCAAGTTACAATCACTTTGTTGTTGTTTTTCAGTCATTAAGTAGTGTCTGACTCTTTGTGATCCTATAAAATGCAGCACACCATGCTACACGGTCCTCCACTATCTCCTGGAGTTTGCTCAAATTCATGTTCATTCAGTTGCAATCTAGCCATCTCATCCTCTGTCACTTCCTTCTTCTTTTGTCTTCAGTCTTTCCCAGCATCAGGGTCATTTCCAAAAGAGACAGTGGTATATCTTCATGTCTTTTTGATATAAAAATATTTCTTAAACAAAAACAGAAAGCACTAAACATGAAAGAAAGATTGACAGTTCAAATTTCAATATTATCAATTTATAATCATAAAAAGATACTGCTATTATCCACTCATCTGCTGATGGTATAGGGAGGGACGTGCAAGGGGGGTTCAGGATTGGGAACTCATGTACACCCGTGATGGATTCATGTTGATGTATGGCAAAACCTATACAGTATTGTAAAGTAAAATAAAGTAAAATTAAAAAAAGATACTGCTAGGAGGGTAAAATAATAATCAAAAATTAAGAAGATATTTTCAGTATATATATCCATCAAAATAATTATTTGACTATGCAACAAACTCATAGGAATTAATGAGAAAGAATCATCCCAAAAGAAAAACAAGCAAAGATGTGAAAAGCACTTCACAAAATAGAATATCCAAATAGCCAAAAAGTATAAGAAAAGGTGTTTCAATTCATTGGTCATTAGGGAAATTCAAGTTACAATCACTTTGTTGTTGTTTTTCAGTCATTAAGTAGTGTCTGACTCTTTGTGATCCTATAAAATGCAGCACACCATGCTACACGGTCCTCCACTATCTCCTGGAGTTTGCTCAAATTCATGTTCATTCAGTTGCAATCTAGCCATCTCATCCTCTGTCACTTCCTTCTTCTTTTGTCTTCAGTCTTTCCCAGCATCAGGGTCATTTCCAGTCAGCTCTAGCCATCAGGAGGCCAAAATATTGGAGTTTCAGTTTCAGCAGCAGTCCTTCCAATAAATGTTCAGGGTTGATTTCCTTTATGATTGGCTTGTTTGATCTCCTTGCTGCCCAAGGGAGTCTCAAGAGTCTTCTCCAGCACCACAGTTTGAAAGCATCAATTCTTCAGTGCTCAGCATTCTTTATGGTTCAACACTCAAACCCATATATGACTTCTGGGAAAACTATGGCTTTGACTATACGGACATTTTTCAGCAAAGTGATGTCTCTACTTTTAATACTTGGTTGAGATTCATCATAACTTTCCTTCCAAGGAGCAAGCATCTCCTAATGTCCTGGTTGCAGTCACTGTCCACAATAATTTTAGATCCCCCCAAAATAAAATTTGTCACTGCTTCCAATTTTTCTCTTTCTATTTGCCATGAACTGATAGGACCAAATGACATGATCTTACACTTTTTAATGTTGAGTGTCAAACCAGCTTTTTCACTCTTGTCTTTCACTCTCATCAAGAGGCTCTTTAGTTCCGCTTCATGGTCTGCCTTTAGAATGATATAACCTAAATATCTGATGTTGTTGATATTTCTCCCAGCAATCTTGATTCTAGATTGTGAGTCATCCAACCTGGCATTTCACATGATGTACTTTGTATATAAGTTAAATAACCAGGGTGACAATACACAGCCTTTCCCAAATTTAAACAGCCCATTGTTTCATGTCCAGTTCTAAATGTTGTTTCTCAAGGGACAGGTAAGGTAGTTTTATATGCCATCTCTTAAATAATTTTCCACAATTTATTGTGATCCACACAGAGAAAGGCTTTAGCATAGTCAATAAAGCAGAAGTAGATATTTTTTTGGAACTCCTTGCTTTTTTGATGATCAAACAAAGGTTGGCAATTTGATCTCTTGTTCCTCTGCCTCTTTCAAACCCAGTTTGTATAACTGGAAGTTCTTGGTTCACACAGAGCCAAAGCCTAGCTTGAAGGATTTTGAGTATAACGTTGCTAGCTTGTGAAATGGACACAATTGTACAGTAGCTGGAACATTCTTTACCATTGCCCTTCTTTGATACAGGGCTTCCCTGATAACTCAGTTGGTAAAGAATCCACCTGTAATGCAGGAGACCCTGGTTCAATTCCTGGGTCAGGAATATCTGCTGGAGAAGGGATAGGCTACTCACTCCAGTATTCTTGGGCTTCCCTTGTGGCTCAGCTAGTAAAGAATCTGCCTGCAATGTGGGAGACCTGGTCTTGATCCCTTGGTTGGGTAGATCCCCTGGAGAAGGGAAAATNACTCCAGTATTCTTGGGCTTCCCTTGTGGCTCAGCTAGTAAAGAATCTGCCTGCAATGTGGGAGACCTGGTCTTGATCCCTTGGTTGGGTAGATCCCCTGGAGAAGGGAAAATCTATCCACTCCAGTATTCTGGCCTGGAGAATTCCATGGACGTATAGTCCATGGGGTGGCAAAGAGCCAGACACAACTGGATGACTTTCTCTTCACTTTCTCTGGGACTGAAATGAAAACTGACCTTTTCCAGCCTTTTGGCCACTTCTGAATTTTCCAAATTTGCTGGCATATTGAGTGCAGCACTTTAACAGCATTATCTTTAAGAATTTGAAATAACTCAGCTGGCATTCCATTCCTCCATTAGCTTTGTTCATAGTAATGCTTCCTAAGGCCCAATTGATTTCACCTTTCAGGATGTCTGACTGTAGGTGAGTGACTAGACAATCATGGTTATCTATTTCATTAAGACTTTTATTTATTTATTTATTTGGTGTAAATCTGTGTATTCTTGCCACTTCTTCTTAATCTCTTTTACTTCTGTTAGGTCCTTACTGTTTCTGCCCTATAACGTGCCCATTCTTGCATGAAAAATCTTTTAGTATCTCCAATTTTCTTGAAGAGATCTCTAGCCTTTGCCACTCTGTTGTTTTTCTCTATTTCTTTGCATTGTTCATTTAAGAAGACCTTCCTATCTCTCCTTGCTTTTCTCTGGAACTCTGCATTCAGTTAGATATATATTTTTCTTTCTCCTTTGCCTTTCACTTCTCTTCTTTCCTCAGCTGTTTGCAAAACCTTCTAAGACAACCACTTTGTCTTCTTACATTTCTTTTTCTTGTGGATGGTTTTGATTAGGACCTCCTGTACAATGTTATGAACTTCTGTCCATAGTCTTCAGGCACTCTGTCTACCAGATCTAATCCCTTGAATCTATTCCTCATCTCCACTGTATAATCATCAGTTCAGTTCAGTTCAGTTGCTCAGTTGTGTCTAACTCTTTGTGATCTCATGGACCACAGCATGCCAGGCCTCCCTGTCCATCACCAACTCCCGGAGTTTACTCAAACTCATCTCCATTGAGTCGGTGATGCCATCCAACCATCTCATCCTCTGTCATCCTCTTCTCCTCTTACCTTCAATCTTTCCCAGCATCAGGGTCTTTTCAAATGAGTCAGCTCTTTGCATCAGGTGACCAAAGTATTGGAGTTTCAGCTTTAACATCAGTGTTTCCAATGAACACTCAGGACTTTAGGATGGACTGGTTGGATCTCCTTGCAGTCTAAGAGACTCTCAAGAGTCTTCTCCAACGCCACAGTTCAAAAGCATCAATTCTTCAGCACTCAGCTTTCTTTATAATCATAAGGGATTTGATTTAGGTTATATCTGAATGGCTTAGTGGTTTTCCCAGCTTTCTTCAATTTAAGTCTGAATTTTGCAATAAGGAGCTCATGATCTGAACCACAGTCAGCTCCAGGTCTAGTTTATACTGACTGTATAGAGCTCCTCCATTTTTGGCTGCAAAGAAAATAATCAATATGATTTTAGTGTTGACCATCTGATGATGTCCATGTGTAGAGCTGTCTCTTGAGTTTTTGAAATAGGGTGTTTGCTATGACCAGTGCATTCTCTTGGAAAAACTTTGTTAGCCTTTGCCCTGCTTCGTTTTGTACTCCAATGGCAATCTAGCTGGTTATTCTGGGTATCTCTTTACTTCATACTTTTGCATTTTAATCTATGATGATAAGAACATCTTGTTAGCTGTTAGTTTTAGAAGGTCTTATAGGTCTTCATAGAACTGATCAGCTTCAGCTTCTTTGGCATCAGTAGTTGGGGGATAGACTTGGATTAATATGTTGTTTTATAGTTTGCTTTGGGTATGAATTGAATTCATTCTGTTGTTTTTGAGATTGTACCCAAGTACTGCATTTTGGACTTTTTATTGACTATGAGGGCTATTAGAGTTCTTCAAGGAGATTCTTGCCTACAGTAATAGACAGATTATCTGAATTAAATTCTCCCATTCACATCCAATTTACCTTGATTCATAGACCTAACATTCCAGGTTCATATGCAATATTGTTCTTTACAGCATCAATCTTTACTTTCAGCATCAGACACATTCACAATTGAATACCATTTCTTCTTTGGCCCTTTGCTTCATCCTTTTTGGAGCTATTCACATTTTCTTGCTGCTTTTCCCCAGTAGAATATTGGAAACCTTCTGATTTTGGAGGTTCATCTTCCTGTGTCATATAGTTTTGCCTATTCATACTGTCCGTGAGGTTTTTCCAGGCAAGAATACTGGAGAGGGTTGCCATTTTCTCCTCCAGTGGACCACATTCTGTCAGAACTCTTCACTATGACCTGTCTGTCTTGGGTGGCTTTGTACAACAGGATTCATAGCTTCATTGAGTTAACCAAGCCCCTTTGCCATGACAAGACAGTGGATCACTTTAAAATGCACTAAAAGGGCAAAAATAAATGACAGTTCTAAGGATGGGATAGGACCTAAAGCAACTGGAATTGTCATACATTAGGTGTGACTATAGTTTGGCATAACTACTTAGGAAAACTGTTTGGCAATATCTATGTCAGTTAGATAGTATCTCCAATTTAATGGACATGAGTTTGAGGGAAATCTGGGAGATACTGGAGTATAAAGGAGCCTGACATGCAATAGTCCATGAAGTTGCAAAGAGTCGGATGTGACTTAAAGACTGAACAACAAAAACAAAGAAAACTGAACATACACAGACACTATAACTTGACAATTATACTCTCATCTTTATGTTCAGAAATAAAGCATACAAAATGCATATTAAAATCATGTGTTAGACTTTCATACTACTCTTACTAATAATTCCTCTTTTTGGAAAACCAAATTTTATATTAATGATTGAATGAAAGAAGTACAATAAGGTAATGAAAATGAACAAACTATTGCTAATTGCAATAACCTATATGAATCTCATAAATAATGTTGAGAGAAAGAAGTCAGAACACAACACATGCTATATGGCTTTATTTATTAACATATAAAATTCAAAAATAGGCAAAACTAGTCTATATTATTAGGAATTATAATAATGTTTACTTTTAGAGAACAGACACAGTTATCAGGAAGAACTTCTGATAGTATCATGTTTCCGATCTTAAGGAGCAGATAAATGAGCAGGTTAACTTTGAGCAAATTTACAGAGCTGGCAATTTAGGATTTGCTCTTTTTACTCCACGTGCATTATAATTCAACAAAACATCAACAGTGAAATAGCTACTCAAGTAACTTATCCTCACATATCTAACTAGGAGAACATCTACACCACAATCCTTATCCTTCCCTGACCTGAGTTATATTTATATGTAACCAAGATTGGATTAAAGATCTAAACTTAAGACCAGAAACTATAAAACTCCTAGAGGAGAACATAGGCAAAACACTCTCTGACATAAATCACAGCAGGATCCTCTATGACCCACCTCCCAGAGTATTGGAAATAAAAGCAAAAATAAACAAATGGGACCTAATTAAAATTAAAAGCTTCTGCACAACAATGGAAACTATAAGCAAGGTGAAAAGACAGCCTTCAGAATGGGAGAAAATAATAGTAAATGAAGCAACTGACAAACAACTAATCTCAAAAATATATAAGCAACTCCTGCAGCTTAATTCCAGAAAAATAAATGACCCAATTAAAAAATGGACCAAAGAACTAAATAGACATTTCTCCAAAGAAGACATACAGATGGCTAACAAACACAAGAAAAGATGCTCAACATCACTCATTATCAGAGAAATGCAAATCAAAACTGCAATGAGGTACCATTTCATGCCAGTCAGAATGCTGCTGCTGCTAAGTCACTTCAATCGTGTCCAACTCTGTGCGACCGCATAGATGGCAGCCCACCAG
>SJYX01018652.1:86976-111793 GCA_006410675.1 Oreotragus oreotragus | reverse complement strand
TATTAATAAAGCCACCATATGATCCAGCAATTCCACTCCTAGGCATCTACTCTGAGGAAACCAAGATTGAAAAAGACACGTATACCCTAATGTTCATTGCAGCACTATTTACAATAGCTAGGACATGGAAGCAACCTAGATATCTATCAAGAAATGAATGGATAAAGAAGTTGTATATGTACACAATGGAATATTACTCAGCCATAAAAGGATCATCTTTGAGTCAGTTCTAATAAGGTGGAGGTACCTAGACCCTATTAAACCTGTCTCTTATACACATCTAGATGTGTATAAGAGACAGACATATAGCTTTGATATACTCCTTCCTCAGTTTGGAACCAGTTGTTCTAAGTCCGATTCTAATTGTTGCTTCTTGATCTCCATACAGGTTTCTCAGGAGACAGGTAAGGTGGTTTGTTATTCCCCTCTCTTGAAGAATTGTCCACAGTTTGTTGTGATCCACACAGTCAAGGGCTTTAGCATAGTCAATGAAACAGATTTTTTNAAGAGAAAGATAAGTATCATATACTAATGCATATATATGGAATCTAGAAAGATGGTAGTGAAAAATTTATTTACAGAACAGCAGTGGAGAAAAATGCAGAGACATTACTTTGTCAATAAAGGTCCATCTAGTCAAGGCTATGGTTTTTCCAGTAGTCATGTATGGATGTAAGAGTTGGACTATAAAGAAAGCTGAGTGCCAAAGAATTGATGCTTTTGAATTGTGGTGTTGGAGAAGACCCTTGAGAGTCCCTTGGACTGCAAGGAAATCCAACCAGTCCATTCTAAATGAGATTAGTCCCGGGTGTTCATTGTAAGGACTGATGATGAAGATGAAACTCCAATACTTTGGCCACCTGATGCGAAGAGCTGACTCACTTGAAAAGACCCTGATGCTGGGAAAGATTGAGGGCAGGGGGAGAAGGGGACGACAGAGGATGAGATGGTTGGATGGCATCACTGACTCAATGGACATGAGTTTGGGTAAGCTCCAGGAGTTGGTGATGGATAGGGAGGCCTGGTGTGCTGTGGTTCATGGGGTCTCAAGGAGTTGGACATGACTGAGTGACTGAACTGGATGGGAAAACAGACACAGAAAGCAGACTTATGAACACAGAGAGAGGGTGAAATGTATGGAGAGAGTAACAATGAAACTTACATTACCATATTAAAATAGATTGCCAAAGGAAATCTGCTGTATGTTTCAGAAAACTCAAGCAGAGGCTCTGTATCAGCATAGAGGGGTGGGATGGGATGGCAGATGGGAGGGAGTTTCAAGAGGGAGGGTATATATGTATTCCTATGGCTGATTCATGTTGAAGTTTAACAGAAAACAACATTCTGTAAAGCAATTATCCTTCAGCTAAAAAATAAATACATTTAAAATAATATTACATCTGGTTAGTTTAAAAAGGTAAAAGTAGATTGGATGAGTGAGATTTTTCACACAGTTTTTGCAGCATGCTTATTAAGTATTCACTTGTAACAGCATGAAATCTTAATGGAAAAATCAATAGTTAAAAAAAAAAAAGTATATGGAGATAATTTTGACAATCCCCAAACACCTAAATAAAAGTGTGATTTCATTCCCAAGAGTACACTGCTATACCCTGAATTTTTAAACTAACAATGGAAATATGTTACAAAAATGAATACATTTTATTTTCAGATAATAGCACAAACATAATCAGATATCACTTCACGAAATAACTTTATGATGATAAATGTTAAAACAATTATTTGACTCTAAAAATTCAAAAGTATTGTTCATCAAAGCATTTAGGGTAGTCCGGCTTTTTGTTTGGCCTGGTGATATATACTTCTGTATGTTTGTCACTGGTTTAATCTGCAGGGTAGGCAATCTCCAGACTTCCCTGGCAGCTAAGCTGGTAAAGAATCTGACTGAAATGCAGGAGACCCCAGTTCAATTTCTGGGTTAGGACATTCCCTTGGAGAAGGCATAGTTTACCCACTCCCATATTCTGGGGTTTCCCTGGTGGCTCANTGGTGATATATACTTCTGTATTTTTGTCACTGGTTTAATCTGCAGGGTAGGCAATCTCCAGACTTCCCTGGCAGCTAAGCTGGTAAAGAATCTGACTGAAATGCAGGAGACCCCAGTTCAATTTCTGGGTTAGGACATTCCTTTGGAGAAGGCATAGTTTACCCACTCCCATATTCTGGGGTTTCCCTGGTGGCTCAGATGGTAAAGAGTCCTCCTTCAGTGTGGGAGACCTGGGTTTGATCTCTGGGTTGGGAAGATTCCAGGAGGAGGACATGGAAACCCATTCCAGTATTCTTGCCTGGAAAATCCCCATGGACAGAGAAACATAGCAGGCTACAGCTCATGGGGGTCACAAAGAGCTGGACACAACAGAGTGACTAAGCACAGCCCAGCACAGCATAGGCAACCTCCAGTCGATACACAGACTGAATTGTTGTGGGAAGTATGGAGAGTACACTCCCAACTCATGAAATTGTTCCAGTGTAATCAAGTTAGAAAGACCATAATCCAGCTCAAAAGCAAAAAAGAGAAATTCTGAGCAGCAAGAAACTAAGAGGAAGCAAAGTCAGAACTCAAGAGTGGATCAAATCTGAAAGACTGACAGAGCTATTGAAACTTGATACAAGCCAAAAAGGCTTATAGTTTCAATAATGAGGATAGAGGGTGGGTGGAAGTTTAGGCCAAGGACCCTGAGTCCCATGTCTACACTCAAAACTGGGAAAGGCTTAATCAGGGCCTAGAACAATTCTTTCCATTAGATTAGGGATGCAACAACCACAACAGGTAACTTTGTAATGCACAGAGAAAGTCATCTGTGAGGAAATGGAATACTGAACTGCTTCTGGAGATGTGGAAATTGAACCAAGAAATTTTTTTCAACAAATGCTCATTTGTTGAGAATTTATGCTGTTAAAAACAGCCACATACTATTCTAAGCTCTTCACAACTATTAAGTTATTTAATCTCGATAATGACTTTAGGAGATAAATTAGTTTAGTGAAAAGGGGCAAACACAAAGGTGTCCCATGGGGCCTCCTCCACAGCTGAGGGTGCTTGGAACTCCCAAAAGAAATAACTTGCTGAAGATGAGCTGAGAATTACAAAGTACACATGACAGAAAATCAGTAGACACAATAAACAGGAGAATTCATTTTCGTTACAGATAATGGAGTGCTATGTGGAAATAATCTTATTTTCTAGGAGATAAAAATGGAAATTTTGATAGTTTAAATGACCTACATCACACAGGCACTAAATGGATAGCCGAGAATAAAATGTAAGCCCAAGAGATCAAGCTCTTGATCACTAGTCTGTATTATTTTTTCTACAAAATTAAATTCCTTATAAATACAACAAAAACTTACCAAACTCAAAGTCTATAGATCTCTCTAAATATAATCACAGAGACATATTTCTGTTAATAGTAGCTATAGTTAAGTTAAAGTTACTTAAAATTAAATTCCATACCTATGAAACTTCAAGTTGCAAACTTTCAAAGATGTGAATGTGTGTTCACGTGTCCCATCATATAAGTTAGTTCATGTGTCTGGCATAAACTGTCATATATGTGTATCCTGTCTAAGTGGTTGTGCTTTTGTGTAGTTTACTGTACATTACTGTATAGAGTACTATAATACAATATCTTTATTTCAAGCCCAGTATCTCCAGAAGCAAATATAAAAGTGGCAGTGATGTAGCTGGTACTGCTAACAAGCACCAGATAATAGGAAAGGAAACATTGCTGGAACAAGGTCTGCAAGAAGTTGACTTCATTGAACTCCTTGCTGTGCAACATGAGAAACTTACTAAGGAAGACCTGATGGAATTGGAGGCCCAGAGAAGGGATGAAGAGAGACAAGAGGAAGAAGTAACTGAAGGCCAAAGAGATATTCAGTTTCAAGGAGATGTTCTTTATTTGAGGTGGCACTGCTAGCTTTTGAGGCACAGGACCGAAAGGTATTAATAGAATGGTAGGCAAAGATCACAGCAGCTGCTCCGAATGCAACCTGTTTGTTTTTTATGTATTATTTGTGTGAAAAGTATTATAAATCTTTAACAGTACAGCAATATTATATAGCTGATTGTGTTTGTTGGGTACCTAGGCCAACTTTGTTGGACTTATGAACAAATTGAACTTGTGAACATACTTTCAGAATGGAACTCATTCTTATGTAAGGGATTTACTGTATTAGTTAAAAGAATATACTCCTCAGCCCAGAAAAGTTTCTTTTCTGAATGTAAGGTATCAGTTCAGTTCAGTTCAGTTGCTCAGTCATGTATGACTGATTGCAACCCCATGAATTACAGCACGCCATGCCTCCCTGTCCATCACCAACTCCCGGGGTTCACCCAAACTCATGTGCATCAAGTCGATGATGCCATCCAGCCATCTCATCCTCTGTCATCCCCTTCTCCTCCTGCCCCCAATCCCTCCCAGCATCAGGGGAGTCAGCTCTTCACATGAGGTGGCCGAAGTATTGGACTTTCAGCTTCAGTATCAGTTCTTCCAATGAACACCCAGAAGTGACTGGTTGGATCTACTTGCAGTCCAAGGGATTCACAAGAGTCTTTTCCAGCACCACGGTTCAAAAGCATCAATTCTTTGGCACTCCAGTACTCTTGCCTGGAAAATCCCATGGATGGAGGAGCCTGATGGGCTGCAGTCCATGAGGTAGCTGAGAGTTGGACACGACTCAGTGACTTCACTTTCACTTTTCACTTTCCTGCATTGGAGAAGGAAGTGGTAACCCACTCCAGTGTTCTTGCCTGGAGAATCCCAGGGATGGCGGAGCCTGGTGGGCTGCCGTCTATGGGATCGCACAGAGTCGGACACAACTGAAGCGACTTAGCAGCAGCAGTAGCTTTCTTCACACTTAGAATTAATTTCTTACTTAAGTTTTCTCTTCTTCTAACTTAGACTGACTTTCTCTCCCCATAGTTGCAAACCTTTAATGAACTTTTTGCCCCCATTGGAGGAGAGGAAATTTTTTCCTTTAATCTCTGCTAACTCCCAAGCTTTCTTTAAACAATGGGTTTCCATGTTTTCTCTCTAATGTTTGCAAAGGAAGAATATCCATCTCTCAGTTCTCCCTCAAATTGAACTAAATTCTGAGAAAGAAAACATGGTGCCATGGTCTGAATTGGACTTGCTCAGATTTTCTTCCTCAGGGTCAGTTTCCTTGGTTACTCCAGATAGGTACCAGTTTGCTCACTCATCCTATTCATGTTTCTCCTTTGATAATGCCTATCTACACTCAGCAGGCTTTCTCTCCAAGCTTTCATTTGTGAAGGCCTTGTGCTGTAGCCTTGTGTTGACTAAAATAGTTGATAGGACGCAAGGGCTAAGCACATCTACAGCTATTGACCTCATGTCTCACTTTAATGACATCCTTTGCCTTCTCCTGCATCATCATGCACTGATGTTAACTCTTTGGCTTAAAGTCTTCTAATCAGGGCTACCTCTTAGCCTATGATTCTCATTGTTCTTACCCCATGGAGTCCAGCCTTCTGGTTCAATCAGTCAGGCATATTTGCTGTCTCTTATACCTGCTCCTCTCTTACCTTTAAGCCACTGTAAATATTGCTCTGGTAATAACCTGGCATTTTCTCCCTTGCCTTTATAGTTAAACCACTTTTTTTTTTCTTTCTCTGGAGAACCTTAATATATAACTTACCCTAAGAATCCTGCTGCTGCTGTTGCTGCTGGTGCTTAGTTGCTTCAGTCGTGTTCAACTCTGTGTGATCCCCATAGACGGCAGCCCACCAGGCTCCCCCGTCCCTGGGATTCTCCAGGCAAGAACACTGGAGTGGGTTGTCATTTCCTTCTCCAATGCATGAAAGTGAAAAGTGAAAGTGAGGTCGCTCAGTCGTGTCCTACTCTTAGCGACCCCATGGACTGCAGCCTACCAGGCTCCTCCGTCCATGGGATTTTCCAGGCAAGAGTACTGGAGTGGGTTGCCATTGCCTTCTCCGCTAAAGATCCTATTTAGCTCAAAAATGCTATTATCCTCCCAAGAGCCTTCCAGACCAGCCCCTTTAGATTCTAGTAGATTCTTAACACTGGCTCAGCAGAGTCCTCTTGTCTGTGTACATAAAAAGGCCTATGTGAGCCACCAACAACAGAAAGAAGAGCAGGTGCCCCTCTGAAGGCCAATAGAATGGGCAGGGTTTTCTTTGAATTTTTTGACCACCTTCAGGGAGGAAAAGTGGAAGAGGAGAACACTTCAGAATGAGGTAAAATGCAGAAGAATTGATAATTGATAACTCAAAAGGGAGCTACATTGAATCATCAAGATAGAGGGATTTCTGTTTGCTTTTGTTTTGTTTTTGTCCCCTACTCCTGCAATTTCTGCCATCATTGGAACTGGGGACTTAAAGGCAAGAGGGGAATATTTAAATAACACAAAGTATGTTGATTTTTCTGCCCATATGATGAGTTGTGGATAATTTTGACTCATCTTCCATTGGTTGGTGGGAAGAACCAGTGAGACATGTGCTTTGTGCCTTGCTCAGCATGAGGTACTAAAAGTTCAATAAAAGCTGATTTATTCTTATTTATAAATTGATAGGAGTCCTGACATTTTCAAGAGGCTTTTTCTGCTAATGAAAACTCAGAACATCTTGTGTGACAAGGAAACGATTTTCTTGGAACAACTAAGGCTTCAAAGAGGGCCAAAAATAGAAAGGAGAATAATAGGCGTGATAGGCAACTTCCTTTTTCTCATTTCTTGCAGGAGCGTGATAAATGAAATATATCAATGGATGTGAATAGATTGTGAGTGTCCACCAAAGCTGCTTCAGGTCACCATGATTTCCTACGTTTTATGGACAATCCCATAGCTACTCCTCATCACTCTATGGTCTCAGTATGGGACTTTGATGAAGCTTGCTTTTTACTGCAAATTAGGAAAGGGACTGTCTCTTGATGGATCATCATGGCTCTATAAAATTTCTGAAAGAGTCCTTTGAGTCCTGTAGGAATGGGGCTGTTTACAGTGATGTCAATGGAGACACATAGATTTTTATAGGATTTGCTCTCAAAAACACTGTTCAGTACAAAAGATAAAAGTAGACACTGCCTCTGTGGCAAACTTCACCATTCCTGGCTGTCCTGTGAGTTGCACGATCAGCATCTGAAGTTGCTGGTGACTTGTTCTCAATGTAGTAAAGTCAGAGAATAAAAGTTAAGCAAAATTAATTAGGTATGGAGTGGGGCAAGACATTGGAGAGGGAGGTTATGCTGGAAAAGCATTCTTGTCACATATGTCAGTATTTCCTGCAGCTCTGGGGCTGATGTCTGACTGGAGCATTTCTTTTAATCTACAGGACTGATAATTATGAGGCTGCTCTTCCCAAGGGAATGTATCTAAAAGAGGCCTCAGAGGTAAAATTACATTACTTCCAGCTGAGGATTTTTTCCTTAAAGGTTTGGGTATATCTGAAATATGTTTAAGTATATTTCTATTTTTTTTTTAATTTGGGTAAACTTGAGGTTATTCTGTCTTTAATTCTGTAATTTTGAGTCTTTATTAATCTAGTGACCATATAATTACAAATCATAACCAAGAACATTTTATAGGATATAATTTTTCCACTCAGATAGTGAAAAATTGGAGTGGTCTAGGAGTGCCACTTTAGACGTCATCTAGAGAGTTTGTCAATATGTCTCAATATGTCAATATTAGAGAGCTTTCTGTGAACTTAAACAAATATTTTTGGGGATGATAAATGTAGTAGTTACAGCTGGGACTTATCTAGAATTATGAGGACTGTTGCTGTTGTCTTTCATCTCTATGAACATCAGTTTTCAAATTGGCACAGCTCTTTCTTACCTCTCAGATATAAACTTGAAGATCAACTGCAATAATATTTGTAAGAACTTTCAAATAAATAACATACTGAGGAAGCTTGAAATTCCCCTCCTGAAAACTGTTACTTTGTATAATCAAAGAACTAGAGAGTTTAATATAAAAGAGGGGAAAAGACTCTGTATGGAAAAGGAAAATAACCTTTTTGGAAGTAAAAGCATTTTGGGGGGCCCGAAATATGCCAAGTACTTATGATCCATGATCTCATTTGATCTTTAAACAAGCCTTTCTGGCAGTCCTCCATACAATATCAATACACATCAAACTGGGCCTCACTCAATTTCAGAAATTGCAAACCTAAGGCCATGGCACTCAAGTCAAAGCTTTNGAGTAAAAGCATTTTGGGGGGCCCGAAATATGCCAAGTACTTATGATCCATGATCTCATTTGATCTTTAAACAAGCCTTTCTGGCAGTCCTCCATACAATATCAATACACATCAAACTGGGCCTCACTCAATTTCAGAAATTGCAAACCTAAGGCCATGGCACTCAAGTCAAAGCTTTTCACATGAATCCAACTAGTACAGGTTAAATATATCAGACTGGCCAATTAAGAATGCTCCCAACATTTGTTGGGTTAGACTTTTTTTGGTAGTGGCTTGACAAGTTTCTGCAGTGTTATTTCTGATTTATACAATGTGGAATGTTCTCAGTTCTGTAAGATACTTACCTTTAATATCAGTTCCATAGTCTTACCTTTTCCACATTTTTTAAAATTAAAAATTACAAAATGTTTTGTATAGCCAAATATATATATAAAATATATGAAAGATATAAAAATGGTACAAAGTTTCATTTTATATCTGCCTTCTAGTTTAAGAATAAAATGTTACTAATATTAAAGACATAGAATATTTCCAGTTATTAAGACCCTGGTGTACCCTCTGCAACACAACTTCTACTTTCCCCCAAGAGGAATCTACTAATCTGAATTTCTAGTTTAGTGTTTTCTGCCTTTCATGTTTTTGTTTTCATATGTATGAATTTCAACAAAGTGTAACTTTTAGCTTGAATGTTTTTGAGCATGAAATCAATAGTATCTTATACTATAAATTCTTCTATTGTTTTCAGTTCATAATATCATTTATAAGATTTATCCATGTTGTTGCATGTGAATGGAATTTATTTTTTCACTGTTGCGTAAAATAACTTTGTATGAATGAACCATAATTTATTTATCCATTCTACTATCGATAAGCATCTAGGCTTTTCTATGCTATTATTGGGCTTCCCAGGTGGTGCTAGTGGTAAAGAACCCACCTGCCAATTCAGAAGATATAAGAGATGTGGGTTCAATCCCTGGGTCAGGAAAATCCCCTGAAGGAGGCTATGGCAACCCACTCTAGTACCTTTGCCTGGAGAATCCCTTGGACAAAGGAGCCTGGCGGGCTACAGGTCACAGAGAGTCAGACACAATGAAGCGACTTAGCACACATGCATGCATGCTACTATGAATGTTGCTGTTATAAACATTACATGTTTCCAAGTCAATGATTAAAAAAATTTTATTTTATTTTTAATTGGAAGATAATCACTTTATAATATTGTGATGGTTTCTGCTAAACATCAACATGAATCAGCCACAGGTACACATATGTCCCCTACATCTTAAACCTCTGTGGGGTGAGAACAAATTAGCCAAGGTGGCATGCTCAGGCTCTCTTGCCCCATATTTTGTAAGTTGGCTATGTAACAGCTGAGGTCATTCATAGCACTGTGCATGTACATCATGAAATATTCACTTGGTCATGGACTATTTTGTGCTGTGGAGATAAATGAGCTCCACCTAGAAAGTGGCAGGATTTACTGCTCCATCATGGCTGTGTCCACTGGGTCACCTGTGAGAGGAGAGAATATAGTGTCTACTGCTATGGCTGCTGCATCATCCCGAGAGAATACTGTTATGGCTGCTGTGTAAACCAGGAGAGAATAAGCATGTATGAAGATCGTACAGCTCCTTGAGTCTTCTTCCAGGCTCTTAGCTGGCGCCTTGCCTACCCTGGGTTCAGTGAACAGTGTGCACAGTGAGATACAATGAGCCAATTGGTGTCATGAACAGGATCAGTGAAACAACTGGCATAGTTGGCAGCATATCCAGTGGGTAGGGGAGCCTGAGGCTACACTAGATAGAGAAAGCCAGTGACTACCAGATAGCATGTGGTACTATGTGGCTGCAATTCTCTTGGTGTAGGCTCTGTTGGAAGACTGGGAGGCTGTTGATGGTTCACCAGATAGTATTGAAAAGGTGTTATAGGTGAAGAGTTCCCGTTTGCCAAACAGAACAGCACAGACTGCCACTGGCACTGTGGGGTGGATTTTCTTGACTGCCTTGAAGGTGACTATGAATAATGCTCTCTCTGATGCTGCACTGGTGTGCAATGTGCAGGAAGAACTAGAACAACATATATTGGCATTAGAGCAATAACTCCATGGCCCTGAAGAATCCAATACTTCTGACAGCAAGGTGGTAAGTGACTGATGATAAACGTTATGAGACTGCAGGTCCCCACTTGGCAGCAAGGCCTGTTGTTCAGCAGAAAGTGAAGCATGAGCAGCTTACAGCCCAGGGAAGGCATCCTCAAAGGGCCCCCAGTGTGACTGAGTTTGTAACGTATCAGCCATATACTCAAGCGGAGCTGGTCAACTTGTGTAAAAAGTTTTAGCAAAAGCAGTGGGGACCTTGGTGCAGCTTGGCTTTTGTGGTTCAGGAACATGGGGGTGGGCCCGTCACCTGTGAGGGTTTTGATGGTCCTTACTGAGAGAGGTAGAAGGATGGTATGCAAGGTATGTCTGGGTCCTATGGTCTAGATCTAGGCTATGTCCTGTAAAGGCTGTGTCCTGTAAAGGCTGTGTCCTCAGACTTAGAAAAATATAATCATATGGATGGGCTGTGAACTTTGCAAAGATCCCCTCCATGAAGGAGTGGACCTGGCCCCTGTGGGGGGGTTTGCAGGTTCTTAATAAAATTCTGCAGGAGTGGAGTTGCCCCTGTGGAGGCTTTCCTGCAATTTCATAAGGACATACTGTGGACTGGACTTGGTCAGGGAAGATAAAGGAACTCCACATGTGGTGGGTGATTCTTCTAGCCCTGTGAAGGCAAGGACTGCAACATGAGTTCCAGGTGATACCTGGTTTTGGGTTTTGCTATGTATAGGGGATGTAACTGTTTGTTGTTTTAGCTATTCCTGTGGCAAGATGTAAATCTAGGGGTCAGTGTTATTTCAGTTCAGTTCAATTGCTCAGTCGTGTCCGACTCTTTGCAACCCCATGAATCGCAGCACGCCAGGCCTCCCTGTTCATCACCATCTCTCGGAGTTCACTCAGACTCATGTCCATCGAGTCCGTGAACACTGCTTTTTTTTTTTTTTTTTTTTTTTAGTATATTCAAGAGCAGTGTTATTTACCAAGGGAATATCACAGAAGATGGACTGCACATAGAATGTTAGGTGAGAAACCCTGAAGGGGTAGAGAGTGGGGAGAGAGCAAATTAGCCAAGATGGAGTGTTCCGAATCCTTCGCCCCACATTTTGTAAATAATGAACATGTAAGAGCTGAGGTCATTTATAGCACTGTGCATGCATGTCATGAGGTACTCGCTTGGTTGTGGGCTACTTTGTGCAGTAAACATGTGTGAACTCCACTTAGAGAGCGGTGGCATATAATGCTGCATCATGGCTGTGCCCATTGGTCAGCCACGAGAGGAAAGAATATAGTGTGTCTACTGCTGTGGTTGCTGCAACATCCAGGAGAGAGATTGTGTCATGTTAGGTTATGGTTCCTACTCTGGTTGCTGCATCAGCCAGGAGAGAATACATGTGTCTGCAGTTCTTACAGGCCCTCAAGTCTTCTTCTGGCCTCTTACCTCGCACCTTGCCTACCATGGGTTCAGTGAACAGTGTGCACAGTGGGATACAGCAAGACAATTGGCATCACAAACCGGATCAGTGATACAACCTTCCTCCCACCTCACTCCCCAAACCACACTTGTAGGTTGTCAGAGAGCACCAGCTTTGGGTTTCCTGTGTCAGACAGCAAGTTCCCACCGGCTATCTACTTCACATATAGTAATGCATCTGTTTCAATGCTACTCTCTCAAATCATCTCACCTTTTCTTTCCCACACTGTGTCCAAAAGTCTGTTCTCTATGCCTGCATCTCCATTGCCGTGTAGATAAGTTCATCTGTACCATCTTTCTATATTTCATATATATGTGTTAATGTATGATATTTGTCTTTTTCTGACTTACTTCACTTTGTATAATGGGCTCTAGGTTCATCTATCTCATTAGAATCGACACAAATATATTGCTTTTTATAGCTGAGTAATATTCCTTTGTGTATATGTACCACAAGTGCTTTATCCACTCATCTGTCAATGGACATCTAGGTTGCTTTCATGTCCTGGCTGTTGTAAATACTGCTGCCGTGAACATTGTGGTATATCTGTCTTTTTCAATTCTGGTTTCCTCAGAATATATGCTCACTAGTGGGATTTCTGGGTCATATAGTAGTTTTATTTTTAGATTTTTAAAGACACGCTGTTCTCCATTGTGGCTTGTCAATTTGCCTTCCCACCAATAGTGCAAGAGGATTCCTCTTTCTCCACACCCTCTCCAGCATTTATTGTTTGTAGACTTTTTGATGGCGGTCATTGTTACAGGTGTGAGACGATACCTCACGAGAAACCATAAAACTCTTAGAGGAAAACTTAAGCATAACACTCTGACATAAACCACAGCAAGATTTGCTGTGACCTACCTCCCTGGTGGCTCAGACGGTAAAGTGTCTGTCTACAATGCGGGAGACCTGGGTTCGATCCCTGGGTTGGGAAGATCCCCTGGAGAAGGAAATGGCAATCCACTGCAGTACTATTGCCTGGAAAATTCCATGGACAGAGGAGCCTGGTAGGTTACAGTCATGGGGTCGCAAAGAGTCGGACACGACTAAGCGACTTCACTTTCACTTTCACCTCCTAGAGAAATGGAAATAAAAACAAACAAATGGGATCTAATTAAACTTAAAATTTTTGCACAACAAAAGAAACTATAAGCAAGGTGAAAAGACAACACTCAGAATGGGAGAAAATAATAGCAAGTGAAACAACTGACAAAGAAGTAATCACCAAAATAAGTGATAAATAATCACACAAACAAGTCATGAAGCTCAACCCCAAAAACAAACAAACCCAATCAAAAAGTGAACAGAAGACTTAAGCAGGAATTTCTCCATAGAAGACACACAGGTGGCTAATAAACACATAAAAACATACCTAACATCACTCTTTATTAGAGAAAATTCTAAGTCCTTTTTTTAAGGACTTCCCTGGTGGTTCAATGGTAAAGAATCCCCCTACAATGTTGAAGATGAAGATTTGGTTCCTGGGTCAGGAAAAACCCCTGCAGAAGGAAATGGCAATTCACTCCAGTATTCTTGCCTGGAAGATCTCAAGGACAGAGGAGCCAGGTGGGCTACAGTCCACAGGATCCCCAAAGAGTCAGACACAACTCAGCGAATAAACAACAACCAAGTCCATTTGTTACACAAATTTTTTTCTACAGTGTAAATCTGGGAGCAGAATAACTGCTTCCTAGATTATATAAATGTTCATATTTCCTAGAAAATGTCAGACTGTTTACCCAAGTATTTGTTTTAATATATGCTTTTATGAGACATAAGAATTCATTTTTTCTGCATTACTGCCAGGAATACATCACAATGCTCTGCCAATATTCTGGTTTAAATTTGTATTCTCTGATTACTAACAAAGTTGAAAATATGTTTGTCATTCATATTTATGTTATTAAATTTCTTGTATATTTTGCCCATTCTTCTAAGAATTGTCATTTTTCTTATTTTTAAGAGTTGTTTTCCTGGATACTAACCCTTTGTTGTTTATATATATACAGAAACTTTCCCTCATATTGCCTTAATGGTTTCTTTAAAATATATTTAGCAAACAGAAGTTCATAGTTTTTCTGTGGCCAGACTTAATCATCTTTTCTTTATGAGCCACACTTTCTGTGTTTTTTAAAGAAATCTTTATGGAAGTGAGGTGAAAAAATATATTGTTTTTCTCTAAAAGTTTTATCTTCCAGATTTACCTTTACTGAACTTTGAGTTTAAAAATTTTTGTCTAGTATAGATAATTGACCTGGATTAATGGTTTTTTTTTTTTTTTTGGTATGGATATCAACTTTCCACAGCCATTTGTTGAACAGTTCATCTTTGCCCACTGATCTGCATGCTGTTTCTCCCCTGCACGAGGCTTACACATCTAGTAAACATTCAAAAAGTTTTATTGAATGCTTAACATGTGCCAGGCTTTGTTCTGGATACAGAAGCTCATAACATGTGGGTGCAACCCACTCCAGTACTCTTGCCTGGAGAATCCCATGGAGGAAGGAGCCTGGTAGACTACTAGTCCATGGGGTCGCAAAGAGTTGGACACGACTGAGCGACTTCAGTCACTCACTCACTCACTCACTTACTCACTCTGTATTCTGTTTCATTCATCAGTTTGTCTATTTCTTTATCAACTGTATTAATTACCAAAATTCTATATTAATTACTCTTTATCTCAGAATTAAATGATAGTTTGAGCTGGTATATAATAAATTCCTGTTAGATCCTTCAAAGACATTGTTGCACTCTTTAGTATCTATTACAGAGAAGGCAATGGCATCCCACTCCAGTACTCTTGCCTGGAAAATCCCATGGACGGAGGAGCCTGGTAGGCTGTAGTCCAAGGGGCTGCGAAGAGTCGGACATGACTGAGCGACTTCACTTTCACTTTTCACTTTCATGCATTGGAGAAGGAAATGGCAGTCCACTCCAGTGTTCTTGCCTGGAGAATCCCAGGGATGGGGGAGCCTGGTGGGCTGCCGTCTAGGGGGTCGCACAAAGTCGGACACGACTGAGGTGACTTCAGCAGCAGCAGCAGCAGCAGCAGCAGCAGCAGCAGCAATATCTACTATGTTTGTTGACAATGCAGAAAACATCTAATCCTTGATCCTAAGTGTGAACAATATATTCCCTCCCCTCCCACTCCAGAAGACTTTATAATCTTTTTTAATATAAATTTATTTATTTTAATTGGAGGTTAATTACTTTACAATATTGTATTGGTTTTGCCATACATCAGCATGAATCTGCCACAGGTATACACGTTTTCCCCATCCTGAACCCCACGCCTTCGTCCCTCCCTGTACCATTCCTCTGGGTCATCACATCATGATGATTTGGCTTGGTGTAGGTTTATATTTTATTCATTGCTCTGGGCACTTAAGGAAACGTGGGCTATCATGTTCATTATATCTTAAAATTTTTCTTATATTATTCTATGATTCTGCCTTTTTGGAGTCCTTGTCTGCCCCAAATTCTTAATAACAGGGAACTAAAAGCTGACTTAAAACTCTTACCTTGTGTATTTTTGTGTGCATGCATGTGTAGATATGTGTCTGCTGCTGCTGCTGCTGCTGCTAAGTCACTTCAGTTGTGTCCGACACTGTGCGACCCCATAGACGGCAGCCCACCAGGCTCCCCCATCCCTGGGATTCTCCAGGCAAGAATACTGGAGTGGGTTGCCATTTCCTTCTCCATGAAAGAGAAAAGTGAAAGCGAAATCGCTCAGTCTGTCCGACTGTTAGCGACCCCATGGACTGCAGCCCACCAGGCTACTCCGTCCATTGGATTTTCCAGGCAAGAGTACTGGGGTGGGGTGCCATTGCCTTTCCCGGTAGATATGTGTATGTGTATGAATTTGTGGAAAGCAGTGTTGCTAACTGTGAGTTCACTGTAGGGAAGGATTTTAATTATAGTTGCAGAGAATTTATTATACCATTTGGAGAAAATTATGAAAATTTTTACAGATTTATTACATATGTAATAAGTAATAATAAAGAAAATTATTACAAAAAGGATATATGTGTAATTTTGAGTATTTTTCTGTTAACAAAGAAGATTTATTTCTTCATTTATTGAAGTCTTTTAAAAAATATTTCAGTATTAGATTTCAGAGTTTTCCCTGTAGAGCTATATCATATTTTTTTAAAAATATAGTCTTATGTACCAGACATTTTTAATCATATTATAAGTGATGCATTGAAATTTTATTTTATAAATTTCTGTTGCTATAGCACAGAGATAAAATAGATTTTTACATAATGACTTCACATAAAGCAAATTTGCAAACTTTTATTAATTGCTATAACTTATTTATAGATTCATTTAGATACCTTAGAAATATAACCATATACTCTGAAAATGTTATCTGCTATCCTTTCTAACCCTTATCTTCTTTTCATTTTATTGAATTATCATATTGCTGAGAAATCCTAGTTGCAATATTGAATAGAACTGGTTATAATGGGAATCCTTGCCTAGTTTCTAACCTCAAAGGCAAGTTCTCAATGTTTTATCTTTTACTTTTTAACTTACTTGTTGCATAAAAATATTTGATTGGGAAAATTTCTTTTTGTCAATTTTTTAAGAATTTCTGTACTGAGAAAATGTTGAACATTTTGGAGTTTTTCTTGCATTTATTGAGAGAATCATATACTTTTTCTCCTTTTATTTGTCAATGCAAATATGGTGATTTGCATTGATTAATTTTCTAACGTTAACATTAAACCACCATTTCAGCTGTTGTAAATACTGCTGCCGTGAACATTGTGGTATATCTGTCTTTTTCAATTCTGGTTTCCTCAGAATATATGCTCACTAGTGGGATTTCTGGGTCATATAGTAGTTTTATTTTTAGATTTTTAAAGACACGCTGTTCTCCATTGTGGCTTGTCAATTTGCCTTCCCACCAATAGTGCAAGAGGATTCCTCTTTCTCCACACCCTCTCCAGCATTTATTGTTTGTAGACTTTTTGATGGCGGTCATTGTTACAGGTGTGAGACGATACCTCACGAGAAACCATAAAACTCTTAGAGGAAAACTTAAGCATAACACTCTGACATAAACCACAGCAAGATTTGCTGTGACCTACCTCCCTGGTGGCTCAGACGGTAAAGTGTCTGTCTACAATGCGGGAGACCTGGGTTCGATCCCTGGGTTGGGAAGATCCCCTGGAGAAGGAAATGGCAATCCACTGCAGTACTATTGCCTGGAAAATTCCATGGACAGAGGAGCCTGGTAGGTTACAGTCATGGGGTCGCAAAGAGTCGGACACGACTAAGCGACTTCACTTTCACTTTCACCTCCTAGAGAAATGGAAATAAAAACAAACAAATGGGATCTAATTAAACTTAAAATTTTTGCACAACAAAAGAAACTATAAGCAAGGTGAAAAGACAACACTCAGAATGGGAGAAAATAATAGCAAGTGAAACAACTGACAAAGAAGTAATCACCAAAATAAGTGATAAATAATCACACAAACAAGTCATGAAGCTCAACCCCAAAAACAAACAAACCCAATCAAAAAGTGAACAGAAGACTTAAGCAGGAATTTCTCCATAGAAGACACACAGGTGGCTAATAAACACATAAAAACATACCTAACATCACTCTTTATTAGAGAAAATTCTAAGTCCTTTTTTTAAGGACTTCCCTGGTGGTTCAATGGTAAAGAATCCCCCTACAATGTTGAAGATGAAGATTTGGTTCCTGGGTCAGGAAAAACCCCTGCAGAAGGAAATGGCAATTCACTCCAGTATTCTTGCCTGGAAGATCTCAAGGACAGAGGAGCCAGGTGGGCTACAGTCCACAGGATCCCCAAAGAGTCAGACACAACTCAGCGAATAAACAACAACCAAGTCCATTTGTTACACAAATTTTTTTCTACAGTGTAAATCTGGGAGCAGAATAACTGCTTCCTAGATTATATAAATGTTCATATTTCCTAGAAAATGTCAGACTGTTTACCCAAGTATTTGTTTCAATATATGCTTTTATGAGACATAAGAATTCATTTTTTCTGCATTACTGCCAGGAATACATCACAATGCTCTGCCAATATTCTGGTTTAAATTTGTATTCTCTGATTACTAACAAAGTTGAAAATATGTTTGTCATTCATATTTATGTTATTAAATTTCTTGTATATTTTGCCCATTCTTCTAAGAATTGTCATTTTTCTTATTTTTAAGAGTTGTTTTCCTGGATACTAACCCTTTGTTGTTTATATATATACAGAAACTTTCCCTCATATTGCCTTAATGGTTTCTTTAAAATATATTTAGCAAACAGAAGTTCATAGTTTTTCTGTGGCCAGACTTAATCATCTTTTCTTTATGAGCCACACTTTCTGTGTTTTTTAAAGAAATCTTTATGGAAGTGAGGTGAAAAAATATATTGTTTTTCTCTAAAAGTTTTATCTTCCAGATTTACCTTTACTGAACTTTGAGTTTAAAAATTTTTGTCTAGTATAGATAATTGACCTGGATTAATGGTTTTTTTTTTTTTTTTGGTATGGATATCAACTTTCCACAGCCATTTGTTGAACAGTTCATCTTTGCCCACTGATCTGCATGCTGTTTCTCCCCTGCACGAGGCTTACACATCTAGTAAACATTCAAAAAGTTTTATTGAATGCTTAACATGTGCCAGGCTTTGTTCTGGATACAGAAGCTCATAACATGTGGGTGCAACCCACTCCAGTACTCTTGCCTGGAGAATCCCATGGAGGAAGGAGCCTGGTAGACTACTAGTCCATGGGGTCGCAAAGAGTTGGACACGACTGAGCGACTTCAGTCACTCACTCACTCACTCACTTACTCACTCTGTATTCTGTTTCATTCATCAGTTTGTCTATTTCTTTATCAACTGTATTAATTACCAAAATTCTATATTAATTACTCTTTATCTCAGAATTAAATGATAGTTTGAGCTGGTATATAATAAATTCCTGTTAGATCCTTCAAAGACATTGTTGCACTCTTTAGTATCTATTACAGAGAAGGCAATGGCATCCCACTCCAGTACTCTTGCCTGGAAAATCCCATGGACGGAGGAGCCTGGTAGGCTGTAGTCCAAGGGGCTGCGAAGAGTCGGACATGACTGAGCGACTTCACTTTCACTTTTCACTTTCATGCATTGGAGAAGGAAATGGCAGTCCACTCCAGTGTTCTTGCCTGGAGAATCCCAGGGATGGGGGAGCCTGGTGGGCTGCCGTCTAGGGGGTCGCACAAAGTCGGACACGACTGAGGTGACTTAGCAGCAGCAGCAGCAGCAGCAGCAATATCTACTATGTTTGTTGACAATGCAGAAAACATCTAATCCTTGATCCTAAGTGTGAACAATATATTCCCTCCCCTCCCACTCCAGAAGACTTTATAATCTTTTTTAATATAAATTTATTTATTTTAATTGGAGGTTAATTACTTTACAATATTGTATTGGTTTTGCCATACATCAGCATGAATCTGCCACAGGTATACACGTTTTCCCCATCCTGAACCCCACGCCTTCGTCCCTCCCTGTACCATTCCTCTGGGTCATCACATCATGATGATTTGGCTTGGTGTAGGTTTATATTTTATTCATTGCTCTGGGCACTTAAGGAAACGTGGGCTATCATGTTCATTATATCTTAAAATTTTTCTTATATTATTCTATGATTCTGCCTTTTTGGAGTCCTTGTCTGCCCCAAATTCTTAATAACAGGGAACTAAAAGCTGACTTAAAACTCTTACCTTGTGTATTTTTGTGTGCATGCATGTGTAGATATGTGTCTGCTGCTGCTGCTGCTGCTGCTAAGTCACTTCAGTTGTGTCCGACACTGTGCGACCCCATAGACGGCAGCCCACCAGGCTCCCCCATCCCTGGGATTCTCCAGGCAAGAATACTGGAGTGGGTTGCCATTTCCTTCTCCATGAAAGAGAAAAGTGAAAGCGAAATCGCTCAGTCTGTCCGACTGTTAGCGACCCCATGGACTGCAGCCCACCAGGCTACTCCGTCCATTGGATTTTCCAGGCAAGAGTACTGGGGTGGGGTGCCATTGCCTTTCCCGGTAGATATGTGTATGTGTATGAATTTGTGGAAAGCAGTGTTGCTAACTGTGAGTTCACTGTAGGGAAGGATTTTAATTATAGTTGCAGAGAATTTATTATACCATTTGGAGAAAATTATGAAAATTTTTACAGATTTATTACATATGTAATAAGTAATAATAAAGAAAATTATTACAAAAAGGATATATGTGTAATTTTGAGTATTTTTCTGTTAACAAAGAAGATTTATTTCTTCATTTATTGAAGTCTTTTAAAAAATATTTCAGTATTAGATTTCAGAGTTTTCCCTGTAGAGCTATATCATATTTTTTTAAAAATATAGTCTTATTTACCAGACATTTTTAATCATATTATAAGTGATGCATTGAAATTTTATTTTATAAATTTCTGTTGCTATAGCACAGAGATAAAATAGATTTTTACATAATGACTTCACATAAAGCAAATTTGCAAACTTTTATTAATTGCTATAACTTATTTATAGATTCATTTAGATACCTTAGAAATATAACCATATACTCTGAAAATGTTATCTGCTATCCTTTCTAACCCTTATCTTCTTTTCATTTTATTGAATTATCATATTGCTGAGAAATCCTAGTTGCAATATTGAATAGAACTGGTTATAATGGGAATCCTTGCCTAGTTTCTAACCTCAAAGGCAAGTTCTCAATGTTTTATCTTTTACTTTTTAACTTACTTGTTGCATAAAAATATTTGATTGGGAAAATTTCTTTTTGTCAATTTTTTAAGAATTTCTGTACTGAGAAAATGTTGAACATTTTGGAGTTTTTCTTGCATTTATTGAGAGAATCATATACTTTTTCTCCTTTTATTTGTCAATGCAAATATGGTGATTTGCATTGATTAATTTTCTAACGTTAACATTAAACCACCATTTCTATTTTAAACACAATTCAATTATGATATTATCATTCATATACCATTGGGCTTTGGTTTGCTAAAATTTTATTAGAATTTTTGTCAATCTGTGTGGACAGTTTCTTAGGCATACATTCTCCCCACCTTTTCTTCCTTTGGTTCTTTGTCTTTCTCTCTCTTTTTCCTTTCCCTTCCCACTGTTCCCTCTCTCCCTCCCTTTCTTCCTTCTTCATTCTCTCCTTCTCTCTTTCCTTTCTTTCTTCTTTCTTTCTGAGCTCTGATTGATTCCAAGGCAACTTTCCCTCTAGTTCTCTGAGGTGGGAATTTGGAAGAAGACACCATGGATTTAACTCTGTTTCATAACTACTCAGATGTTATAGCTGTTTTGAGGCCCAAATTAAAGTGGGACAGTCTGATAAGACTTTTCATCTCTGTTTGGACATGTCCTTGACTTCTGTCACCTTGGTCTTGTGAAGTCACACCTGTAGCCCAGTTTCTAGGTATATGCATGTCTTTAAGATTAAGCAGTTTAGTGCTTCTTTGGTATTCACTTTCCTTCTCAGGGTTCCACCTCTCTTCTCAACAGGGACTGGGAGTCTCCAGAACCTGCCAGCAATTTAACACTTTTTAAGATTATATAAATATATTAGCAGAAGTGTTGATGCCAATAACCTATTACCAGATGTAGAACATCTTTACAATATGCTTTTAATGAATCAGGTAACATTTTGTTGTTATATAGGAGGAGGATTTTAGCAAAAATATCCTTGTTATTACTTATTTTGTGGAGAGTTGCCTATTGAATGAGGGGGATCCTTATTAAGTACAATATTTGCTGTAGTTGCTATCATATAAAAAGTATGTAACTTTGGAGCACTCTGGAGAGCTGAGTCTGGTTGTCAGTTCACTACTTAGAGTTTTTTTTGGCAAAACATATGGGGATTTTAAAACCACTTTCATGTCCTGGGTTGTGAGACCAGCATTGGGTTGCATAGCTCTGGTTAATATTAATATGACTGAGTCATTTTTGTACTACATAAATTTTATCTCCAAAGTGTATCTCATAAAAGGGACTAGGATGAAAATGAACACACTTAGACATGGTTTCAAGTGATGATTTAAAAGAATATAGCTAAGAACCTTTCTCAGCAATGGGCCAAGCCTGTCTTTTTATGGCCTTTGATCTGTGCTTTGACTATGCTCATCCATGGGCTTACAAGTAGTCTATTCTTGACTTGCCTCCCTGGCACTTGAAATACTTTGATTCTGGCATAACATAAGGTTTCAAATGTCTCTTTTTGCTCAGTGCTCACTACCTTGCCATTTTATATTTACACATTCCTATGTCTATTATATAATTATAAATGTTTGCTTTCTTTTGTAGAATGATGCTTTTGGAAAAGAAGGTGACAAATGAATACTATTCTCATGAAGAAATAAATTCGTACCCACTAGTAATTAGTAAAAAGAGATGTGTAAAGTATTGCATATACAAGGATGCTTCTTAGATTTGTTTCTGAAGCCTCTCTGGATAGAATTTCTTCTTTTGACTCTGCCTTTTGACTGAAAGTTTTTACAAAATTTTCAACTTATTAAGACTAAATATATTTCTACCCACCTAAGTTTCCAAGGACTAGAAAATGCTTTTTGTTTGGATACACTTAAATTTTAAAGTGATTCAGAGAGTAAGTTCCTAAAAGCTCCACACTATCTCTGGGTCTTTGCTCATGCTTCTGTCTCTCCAGAATTCCCTTTCTCCCCATTCTGCCTAATTCTTTCTTATCCCTCACGACAACTCTGGAAGAAATATTTTGACTTTCTAATCTTTATGGGTTTGTACATGTGCATTCTTATTAGTGTGTATTTATGCTACTGTATTGTAGTTAACAGGTAAGAAACTTGGGCTATAGAGCCACATTATTCAGACTCAAAACAAGGCTCCATGAGTGGCAAGCTGTGTGACCATGGACAGACTACTTAACCTCTCTGTGCCTCAGTGTTTTCTGTAAAATAAGATAGGAATTTCTTAAATAATCAGTATCATAATAAATACACAGAACTTAATGCAGTTTGACATATAATTGGAGCTTAGTGAATGTATGCTATTATTTTTCCAAGCTCTTAGTGCATTGTATTGAGATACTAACATCTCTTTCCAGAGTTAGCTTTCTTTGAGGTCAGAGAGATCCTTCTCTGCTTTCTCAGCATCTGGCATGGTGCCTGTCCCATGGCAGATTCTCAGGAAGAATAGGACTAGAGAAGAAAGGAATCCTTGGTTCTAGAACTCTCAGGATAATTGCCAGATGGTTATGAATTTTGACGTTTCAGTACTATATTTATGATCCTAAATTTCCACCACATATATCCTCCAAAGTGTTCTCTTGAGATGTACTGTTATACAGGAATTTATTAGCATTTGTGGCTAAAGAAGTTGTGATTATTAATGATGGAGGTATGTAGATATGTGTCTGTTGTACATGTGTGTGTGTGTGCATGTCTATGTGTGTATGTGAGAGAGAGAGAAAATGCAAGTTCCCTATGATAGCCAACTCTATCTGTAACAATTAGTTAAAAATTAGTAGTGACCTATATTGGCCATGAGTTCTTAGAGAAATGTTTATCAACTTTCTGAAGTGAAGATCCATGAAGACATGGGTGTATGTCTATAGCAGACATAATACCTTCACAGTCGTAGCACCTAACCCTTTCCACAGATTACCCATGTAGCCAAACCAACACAAAGAATTGTCCATTAACATTCACTTTCAAAGTCTATCACTATCTTCAGTCTCCTGACAAGCATCATGAGACCAAGCAGAGTGTTGGGGAGGGAAACTGGAGAGAGAAGCAATTATTGTTTCTGTTGACAACATAGTTGGAGCAAACATTGTCACAATGGGTGACACAATGAGTCTTAATGAATACCCAGTCTCCTAATGATCAGAATCAGTTTCTTTTCTTTTCATTATGCTTTGGTTTGTCTCATGGACTTCTAAGTACCTTGAAATCTGGGATCAGCTGAATACAACTTTTCTGAGGTTGCTTGGTACTATTAAAAGTTTGTGCTCTCCCTCGCCTTTAAAAAAAATTGAGGCATAGTTGATTTATAATATTGTGCTAATTTCTGCTATACAGAAAAGTGACTCAGCTTATATCTTTTTTGTTGTTCATTTGCCAAGTTGTGTCAGACTCTTTACCACCTCATGGACTGCAGCAAGCCAGACTTCCCTGTCTCTTACCATCTCCCAGAGTTTGCCCAAGTTCATGTCCATTGCATCCATGATGTGATCCAACCATCTCATCCTCTGTAGTCCTCTTCTCCTTCTGCCTTCAATTTTTCCCAGCATCAGGGTCAGATCTTTGCATCAGGTGGCCAAAGTATTGGAGCTTCAGCTTCAGCATCAGTCCTTCCAATGAATATTCAGGGTTGATTTCCTTTAAGATTGACTGGTTTGATCTTGCTGTCCAAGGGACTCTTAAGAGTCTTCTCTAGTCAGTTCAGTTCAGTTCATTTCAGTCACTCAGTCGTGTCCGACTCTTTGCGACCCCATGAATTGCACCACGCCAGGCCTCCCTATCCATCACCATCTCCCGGAGTTCACTCAGACTCACCTCCATCGAGTCCATGATGCCATCCAGCCATCTCATCCTCGGTCGTCCCCTTCTCCTCCTGCCCCCAATCCCTCCCAGCATCAGAGTCTTTTCCATTGAGTCAACTCTTCGCATGAGGTGGCCAAAGTACTGGAGTTTCAGCTTTAGCATCATTCCTTCCAAAGAAATCCCAGGGCTGATCACCTTCAGAATGGACTGGTTGGATCTCCTTGCAGTCCAAGGGACTCTCAAGAGTCTTCACCATCACCACAGTTCAAAAGCATCGATTCTTCAGCGCTCAGCTTTCTTCACAGTCCAGCTTTCACATCCATACATGACCACAGGAAAAACCATAGCCTTGACTAGGCGGACCTTAGTCGGCAAAGTAATGTCTCTGCTTTTGAATATACTATCCAGGTTGGTCATAACTTTTAGATGTGTATAAGAGACAGATCTTATCCTCTGTCATCCCCTTATCCTCCTGTCTTCAAACTTTCCCAGCCTCAGGGT
>SJYX01018652.1:44303-62709 GCA_006410675.1 Oreotragus oreotragus | reverse complement strand
TTTTTCACTCTCCACTTTCACTTTCATCAAGAGGCTTTTTAGCTCCCCTTCACTTTCTGCCATAAGGGTGGTGTCATCTGCATATCTGAGGTTATTGATATTTCTCCCAGCAATCTTGATTCCAGCTTGTGTTTCTTCCTGTCCAGCATTTGTGAGGTTAGGCAGTATTATATATAATGGTCTGGCTCACACTATGGTATCAACAAATGGCAGCTATTATTGTGGATCAGTGAAATGTTGAACTGGAAATGGCTAACATGCTCAGTGAATATGAATTATGTCAGTAGTTTTCAACTAATTTTTACTAGCTTCTTTCAACTTAAAATTTCCCAACTAGTGATAATCTGGTGTCAAGTTAATTTCAAGATGAATTTCGAGCAATTTTTACTCTACTAGCAGTTAAATAGCTAACATTTAGGGTAATTTTTTAACTGTCATTGTCATTTTCTTATCTTTTGATATACTTTGAGTAGGAGAGAAAGTTGTGAGTTAAATGCTAGTTACCTGGAAAGAACATATCTGAGAATAATATTTGGTATGGGAACATCCTTCATTGTGTATATTAAAGAATAAAATGGTTGCAAGTCACTAAGGTGTTAGAGCCAGAAGCAGTAACCAGTAACATAGGACTGATAACACCCTCTGAGGTTTCCTGCTTCTCCCATGTGTCAGTCTTTGCCTTTGGAGACTTACATGAGTGTGCACAGATGACTGCATGACTCCCTGGCCTTTCTTCCTCCACACTCTTATTTTGCTTGATGTGAAGCTGTGTGCATATCTTTCTCTGAGTTGCAACAGACTGGTTACAACTTTGGTTCCTTGAGGCTGATCACACTGATAATGCCTTGGAGCCCTCCAGCAGCCAAGTGTCTGAGACTCATGGCTTCATTCAACTGGACTTTCACATCATCCCCTGATATATGAGTTTGAGAATTACTGTTAGTAATGAAATCAATTTTAGAAATAGGACTTGTTTGCCCTATTGAAAGAGTAAGAATTTAATTTTCCTGATTCATTAAATCAAGTACTCTCTGGGCTTGTGTTGAAAACAAGGAGAAGCTGAGTTGTTGTTATTGAGTCTCTCAATCATGTCTGACTCTTTGTGACCCAATGGGCTACAGCACACCAGGATTCCCTGTCCTTCACCATCTCCCAGAGTTTGCTCAAACTCATGTCCATTGAGTCGGTGATGCCATCCAACCATCTCGTCCTCTATCGTCCCATTCTCCTCCTGCTTTCAATTTTTCCAGGCATCAGGGTCTTTTCCAATGAGCTGACTTTTCGCATCAGGTGCCATAGTTATCAGAGCTTCAGCTTTAGCATCAGTCCTTCCAATGAATATTCAGGGTTGATTTCCTTTAAGATTGACTGGTTTGATCTTGCTCTCCAAGGGACTCTCAAGAGTCTTCTGCAGCACCACAGTTTGAAGGCATCAATTCATTAGTGCTCAGCCTTTCTTATTGTTCAGATCTCATGTCTGTACATGACTATTGGAAAAACCAAAGCTTTGACTATGGATGCTGCAAACAGGGAGAAGCTGAGTAACCATCATGGATGACACCATGCCCTTAGGCTGAACTGGGTATAACCTCTGTAGAAGCTAATATGTTGTCAATACCTCTTTACTTCTCTCACTCTTCTGATTTTTCCTTATAGCTCAGTCATAGGTACACAGCAGGCATCAAGAAAATGTTTCTTCAATGTTTAAGCAAATAATCAGAGTAGTTTATGTTTGTTTAACATAATTCCAGTGAAATTAAGCATAGGAATGCTTCTTTTTATTTATTTATTTATTTGTTTTTTTTAAATTTAATTTTATTTTACTTTACAGTACTCTACTGGTTTTGGCATACATTGACTTGAACCCGCCACGGGTGTACACGAACTCCCAAACATGAACCCCCCTTCCTCCTCCCACCCCACATCATCCCTCTGGATCATCCCCATACACCAGCCGCAAGCATCCTGCATCCTGCATCGAACACAGACTGGAGATTCATTTCTACATGATAGTACACATATTTCAATGCTATTCTCCCAAATCATCCCACCCTCTCTCCCTCCCTCTCCCTCTCCCTCAGAGTCCAAATGTCCACTCTAGGAAGATTGAAGGCAACTGTTCAGAAAGGTTTAGGGTTGCACCAGGCAAAATAAAGGAAAGCAATAAGCAAATGAACAAAAGTTTATGGTGTTCTTATTGCTCCAGGAATGATTGATCTATACTTTCCAGGTAGGAAAACTAAGGAATGGAGAATAGAAGTGATTTGCCTCAGTCCACACAAGAAGTAACTAGGAGATCCAAAATTTGGAACCACATTTAATTTGTTTCCCTCATCTACCTACTCATATATCCCACTTTAAATGAATGAGAGGGTGTGTCATCAGAACCTCTTTGGTTGTGAAAGAAATAATTAATCTTGGTTGTCTAAGTTGCAACCCCATGGACTGTAGCTCACTGTGTTCCTCTGTCCATGGAAATCTCCAGGCAAGAATATTGGAATGGGTAACCATTCCCTCCTTCAGGGTATCTTCCTGACCAAGGATCAAACTCTGTTCTCCTGCATTTCAGGCAGATTCTTTCCTGTCTGAGCCACCAGGGAAGCCCAGTAGAAAATGACCTTAACTTTGAAAGAAATTAGATTGCCAAAATACATACTGTCTGGTGAGTAAATCAACACTAGAGATTATGTTCAAGGAAGGGCACCACAGAGGGAGTTCAATAAGATAATACACTGGGAAGAGATGTTTTGTGATATCTAGAACCAAAAAACAATTGTTATCTAACCTATAGCAGGTACTTCTTTAATAGGAAAAGACAGAAACCAAAAACTCTTCCCAAACAGCAGAAAAACCCAAACTCTTCATATAGATGAGATGGCTCCAACTCATTCATAATCAGAGATGTGTAAATTAAAACTATGACTTTCTTCATTTTTCACTAAGTCTGAGTGTAAATTGGATAACAAAGAGTATTAACAAAGCTGTCAGGAAGCAGGACCCTTATGCAGAACTGTGGCACAAGCTTTGTGAGAAGCTATTTGGTGGCTCTTGGTGAAGACAAGTCTCTCCCTGCTCATGATCCAGCAATGCAATCTTGGGGCTATATCTCTGAATAGCTTCTTGTAATTCAACAGGAAGACTTAGCCGACTGTGATCACGAGGAGCTGGAGCACCTTCGCTGTGGCTGCTGTCTATGTCTGTGCTGCTGCAATTAGGAGTGAGAAGCACACAGCAACATGGCTAAATCTTAAAATGACATTAGAGTGAAAAAAAGAATAAGGTCTGTTGTGCAATATTAAAGTTAATTAAAGATAAAATTATTTTTACAAGAAGAATTTTTTTTCAGCTTTCAGTTCAGTTCAGTCGTTCAGTCATGTCCGACTCTTTGCAACCCCATGAATCATAGTACCCTAGGCCTCCCTGTCCATCACCAACTCCCAGAGTTCACCCAGACTCATGTGTATAGGTTCAGTGATGCCATCCAGCCATCTCATCCTCTGTCATCCCTTTCTCCTGCCCCCAATCCCTCCCAGCATCAGGGTCTTTTCCAATGAGTCAACTCTGCACCAGGTGGCCAAACTATTGGAGTTTCAGCCTCAGCATCAGTCCTTCCAATGAACACCCAGGACTGGTCTCCTTTAGGATGGACTGGCTGGGCCTTCTTGCAGTCCAAGGGACTCTCAAGAGTCTTATCCAGCACCACAGTTCAAAAGCATCAATTCTTTGGTGCTCTCACATGCTACTAAAGTAATGTTCAAAATTCTCCAACCCAGGCTTCAGCAATACGTGAACTGTGAACTTCCAGATGTTCAAGCTGGTTTTAGGAAAGGCAGAGGAACCAGAGGTCAAATTGTTAACATCTGCTGGATCATCGAAGAAGCAAGAGAGTTTAAAAAAAAAACAACATCTATTTCTGCTTTATTGACTATGCCAAAGCCTTTGACTGTGTGGATCACAATAAACTGTGGAAAATTATGAAAGACATGGGAATACCAGACCACCTGACCTGCCTCTTGAGAAACCTATATGCAGGTCAGGAAGCAACAGTTAGAACTGGGCATGGTACAACAGGCTAGTTCCAAATAGGAAAAGGAGTACATCAAGTCTGTATATTGTCACTCTGCTTATTTAACTCTATGCAGAGTACACAATGAGAAACGCTGGGCTGGAAGAAGCACAAGCTGGAATCAAGATTGCTCGGAGAAATATCAATAACCTCAGATATGCTGATGACACCACCTTTATGGCAGAAAGTGAAGAGGAAATAAAAAGCCTCTTGATGAAAGGGAAAGAGGAGAGTGAAAAAGTTGGCTTAAAGCTCAACATTCAGAAAACGAAGATCATGGTATCTGGTCCCATCACTTCACGGGAAATAGATGGGGAAATGGTGGAAACAGTATCAGATTTTATTTTGGGGGGCTCCAAAATCACTGCAGATGGTGATTGCAGCCATGAAATTAAAAGACACTTATTCCTTGGAAGGAAAGTTATGACCAACCTTGATTGCATATTAAAAAGCAGAGCTGTTACTTTGCCGACTAAGGTCCGTCTAGTCAAGGCTATGATTTTTCCAGTGGTCATGTATGGATGTGAGAGTTGGACTGTTTTCAGCTTTACTGAGGTACAATTGATGACATGTAAAATATTTAAAGTGTACAATGTGATGATTTTTATATGTATACATTGTGAAAGTATTCTCTCCATCTAGTTAATTAACACATCCATCACATCGTGTTTGTCTTTGTTTCTGGTGAGATCATTGTTATCCACAACAGTCATCATGTTAAACATTAGGTCTTCAGATTTTAGTTATCTTATAGCTGAGAACCTGTACTCTATTACAAGCATATCCCTACTTTTCCCCCAGTCTAGTTTTCTACCCCTGTTTCTATGAGTTCAACTGTCAACTACTTTTTTACTCTGTTTCTATGAGTTTGACTTTTCAAGTAGATGCCAAATATGTGATACCATGCAGTGCTTGTATTTCTCAGGTTTATTTCAATTATCAATGTTCGTTCATTTCATGTTGTCATGAAGGGCAGGATTTCCATCTTTGGAAAGGCTGAATATATCACATTGTCTTGTACTCTTCATCCATTGATGGATAGAGTGTTTCCATAGCTTAGCTTTTCCACACGTTAGCTGTGTTTAGAGTATTTCCATACTTAATGCTTCCATTAACATAGTAATACAGATTTTACTTTTTGTGTGTGTAATGTGATAATGATTTCATTCCTTTGGATACATACCCAGAAATGGGATTTTAAATTTTTGAGCACCTTCATACTGCTTTCCATTGTGGTTATGCCTGTTTACCTTCTCACCAACTGTATCCAAGAGTTCCTTTTCCTCCACATTCATATCAGAATTTGTTATCTCTTCTCTTTTTGACAATTGCCCCTCCAACAAGTGTGATATCATTGTGCTTTTCTTTGCATTTCCTCAATTATTAATGATATTGAACAACTTTTCATCCTATTGTTCAGTTCAGTTGCTCAGTCGTGTCTGAGTCTTTCTGACCCCATGGACCACAGCACGCCAGGCTTCCCTGTTCATCACCAATTCCCTAAGTCTACTCAAAATCATCTCCATTGGTCGGTGATGCCATCCAACCATCTCATTCTCTGTCGTCCCCTTCTCCTCCTGCCTTCAATCTTTCCCAGAGTATTCCCATGTCTTTCAGAATTTTCCACAATTTGTTGTGATCCACACAGTCAAAGGCTTTGGCATAGTAATAAAGCAGAAATAGATGTTTTTTTAAACATAAATTTATTTATTTTAATTGGAGGTTAATTACTTTACAATATTGTATTAGAAAATGTTGGCAGATGTTGGCAATTTGATCTCTGATTCCTCTGCCTTTTGTGAAGCCAGCTTGAACATCTGTAAGTTCATTGTTCACATATTGCTGGCTTGGAGAATTTTGAGCATTCTTTTACTAGCATGTGAAATGAGTGCAATTGTGTGGTAGTTTGAGCATTCTTTGGCGTTACCTTTCTTTGGGATTGGAATGAAAACTGACTTTTTTCAGTCCTGTGGACACTGCTAAGTTTTCCAAATTTGCTGGCATATTGAGTGTAGCACTTTCCCAAAATAATCTTTTAGAATTTGAAATAACTCAACTGGAATTCCATCACCTCCACTAGCTTTGTTTGTAGTGATGCTTCCTATGGCCACTTAACTTCACATTCCAGGATGTCTGGCTCTAGGTGAGTGATCACACCATCATGAAGTTTTCCAAATTTGCTGGCATATTGAGTGTAGCACTTTCCCAAAATAATCTTTTAGAATTTGAAATAACTCAACTGGAATTCCATCACCTCCACTAGCTTTGTTTGTAGTGATGCTTCCTATGGCCACTTAACTTCACATTCCAGGATGTCTGGCTCTAGGTGAGTGATCACACCATCATGATATCTGGGTCATGAAGATCTTTTTTGTATAGTTTTTCTATGTATTCTTGCCACCTCTTCTTAATATCTTCTGCTTCTGTTAGGTCCATACCATTTTTGTCCTTTACTGAGCTTGTCTTTACGTGAAATATTTCCTTGGTATCCCTAATTTCTTGAATCAATCTCTAGTCTTTCCCATTCTATTGTTTTCTTCTATTTCTTTGCACTAATCACTGAGAAAGGCTTTCTTATCCCTCTTTGCTATTGTTTGGAAAACTGTATTCAAATAGGTAGATCTTTCCTTTTCTCCTTTGTTTTTCACTTTTCTTCTTTTCTCAGTTGTTTGTAAGCCCTCCTTAGACAGCCGTTTTTCTATTTTGCATTTCTTTGTCTTGGGGCTGGTCTTGATCCCTGTCTCCTTTACAATGTCACAAACCTCCATCCACAGTTCATCAGGCACTCTGTCTGGCAGATCTATTTCTTTAAATCTATTTCTCACTTCAATTGCATAACCATAAGGATTTGGAAAAATCAACAGTGGCCACCGGACTGGAAAAGATAAGTTTTCATTCCAATTCCAAAGAAAGGCAATACCAAAGAATGCTCAAACTACCGCACAATTGCACTCATCTCACACGCTAGTAAAGTAACGCTCAAAATTCTCCAAGCCAGGCTTCAGCAATATGTGAACTGTGAACTTCCTGATGTTCAAGCTGGTTTTAAGAAAGGCAGAGGAACCAGAGATCAAATTGCCAACATCCGCTGGATCATGGAAAAAGCAAGAGAGTTCCAGAAAAACATCTATTTCTGCTTTATTGACTATGCCAACGCCTTTGAATGTGTGGATCACAATAAACTGTGGAAAATTCTTAAAGAGATGGGAATACCAGACCACCTGACCTGCCTCTTGAGAAACCTATATGCAGGTCAGGAAGCAACAGTTAGAACTGGACATGGAACAACAGACTGGTTCCAAATAGGAAAAGGAGTACATCAAGGCTGTACTGTCACCCTGCTTATTTAACTTCTATGCAGAGTACATCATGAGAAATGCTGGGCTGGAAGAAGCACAAGCTGGAATCAAAATTGATGGGAGAAATACCAATAACCTTAGATATGCAGATGACACCACCCTTATGGCAGAAAAGTGAAGAGGAACTCAAAAGCCTCTCGATGAAAGTGAAAGTGGTGATTTTGGGGGGGGGGCTCCAAAATCACTGCAGATGGTGACTGCAGCCATGAAATTAAAAGACACTTACTCCTTGGAAGAAAATTTGTGACCAACCTAGATAGCATATTTAAAAACAGAGATATTACTTTGTCAGCAAAGGTCTGTCTAGTCAAGGCTATGGTTTTTCCAGTGGTCCTGTATGGATGTGAGAGTTGGACTGTGAAGAAAGCTGAGCATTGAAGAATTGATGCTCTTGAGCTGTGGTGTTGGAGAAGACTCTTGAGAGTCCCTTGGACTGCAAGGAGATCCAAGTTGTCCATTCTGAAGAAGATCAGCCCTGGGATTTCTTTGGAGGGAATGGTGCTGAAGCTGAAACTCCAGTACTTTGGCCACCTCATTCGAAGAGTTGACTCATTGGAAAAGAGTCTGATGCTGGGAGGAATTGGGGGCAGGAGGAGAAGGGGACCACGGAAGATGAGATGGCTGGATAACATCACTGACTCAATGGATGTGAGTCTGAGTAAACTCCGGGTGTTTTGATGGACAGGGAGGCCTGGCATGCTGTGATTCATGGGGTTGCAAAGAATAAGACACGACTGAGCGACTGAACTGAACTGAACTGATACCTGAATGGTCTAATGGTTTTTCCCATTTTCTTCAATTGAATTCTGAATTTGCCAAAAAGGAGTTCATGATCTGAGCCAATGTCAGCTTCTGGTCTTTTTTTGCTGACTGTAGAGCTTCTCCATCTTTGGCTGCAAAGAATATAATCAGTCTGAGTTTGGTGTTGGCCATCTGGTGATGTCCACGTTTAGAGTCCTCTCTTGTGTTGTTGGAACAGGGTGTTTGCTATGATCAGTGCATTCTCTTGAGAAAACTCTATCAGCCTTTGTCCTGCTTCACTTTGTACTCCAAGGCCAAATTCACCTGTTACTCCAGGTGTTTCTTGACTTTCTACTTTTGCATTCCAGTCCCCTGTAATGAAAAGGACATCTTTTTTTGGTGTTAGTTCTAATGGTATTTAGGTCTTCATAGAACCGTTCAACTTCAGCTTCTTCAGCACTCCTGGTTGGGGCATAGACTTGGATTACCGCGATATTGAATGGTTTATCTTGGAAATGATCAGAGATCATTCTGTTGTTTTTGAGATTGCATTCAAGTACTGCATTTTGTACTCTTTTGTTGTTAGCCATTTGTATATCTTCCTTGGGAAAAAGTGTCTATTCAGGTATCTGCCTGTTTTTTAATTGGGTTACTTATTTTGTAGGTATTGAGTTGTATATGTTTCTTGTATCATATATGTTGGGTGATGCTGATGTTTAGTTACTAAGTTGTTTCAGACTCTTGTGATCCCATGGACTGTAGCCTGTTAGGCTCCTCTGTTTATGGGATTTCCCAGGCAATAATACTGGAGTGGGTTGCCACTTACTTCTCCGGGTGATTTTGTAGATCCAGTGGTGAAACCTACATCTCCTGCACTGCAGGCAAATTCTTTATATCTGAATCACCAGGGAAACCCTATATTTTGGATATCAACCCCTTATTGAATATGTGGCTTGCTTCTAATTGCTTCCACTCACTACATTATCTCTTTGTTTTGATAATGGTTTCTTTCACCATGCAGAAGCGTTTCAGTTTGATGTAGCCCCACTTGTTCATTTTTTCTTTTGTTGCTTTACTTTCAGTGTCAAATCCAGAAAAAAATCACTGCTAAGGCCAATTTTAAGAAGCTTTCCCATGTATTTTCTTCCAAGCATTTTATAGTTTCAGGTCTTAATTCAAGTCTGTAGTTCATTTTGAGGTAACTTTTGTGAATGGTGTAAGATAGGGATCCAGGTTTATTCTTTTGCATGTGGTTGTCAACTTTCCCAACACATTTTTTTTAAATTATTGGATCATAGTTAATTTACAACATTGTATTAGTTTTCAAGTATATATCAAAGTGAATCAGCTATGCATATATATTCATTCTTTTTCAAATTTTATTCTCACATAGGTTATGACAGAATGTTGAGTCAAATTCTTGTGTTATATAGTAGATTCTTTTGGTTATCTATTCTTTATATAGTAGTGTGTGCATATTAATCCCAAGAACTTGATTTACACCTCCCTGCACCACCTTTCCCCTTTGGCAACCTTTTTTTTTTTTTTGTATTTGCAAGTCTGTGTTTTTTTTTTTTTTTAAATAGGTCTATTTGTACCACATTTTTAAGATTCCACATATAAATGATATACTGTATTTGTCTTTCTTTGACTGACTTCAGTCAGTATGACAATCTCCAGGTCCATCCATGTTCCTTTAAATGGCATTATTTCATTCTTTTTTATGTCTAAGTAATACTCCAACATTTTTATCCATTCCTCTGTCAATGGACATTAAGATCACTTCCACGTCTTGGCTATTGTAAATAGTGCTGAAATAAACATTTGGGTGTGTGTAGTTTCTGAATTATGGTTTTCTCTGGATAGATGCCCAGTAGTAGGATTGCTGGATTACGGAGTATTTCAGTTTTTGGTTTTCTAAGGCAATTTCATAGTTTTCCATAGAGGTTGTACCAATTCACATTCCACCAACAGTATACTGGGGTTGACTTTTCTCCATACTCTCTCCAGCATTATTGCTTGTAGACTTATTAATGATGGCCATTCTGACCAGTGTAAGATATTTCTTTGTGGTTTTGATTTGCATTTGTCTAATAATTGGCAATGTTGAGCATCTTTTCATGTGTTTATTAGCCATCTGTACCTCTGCTTTGGAGAGACGTCTATTTAGATCTTCTCTCCATTTTTTGGTTGAATTGTTGTATTTGTTCCTTTATATATTAGCTGCATGAGTTGTTTGTATATTTTGGAGATTAATCCCTTGTTGATTGATTCATTTGCAAATATTTTCTCTCATTCTCAGGGTTGTCTTTACATTTTGTGTATGGTTTCCTTTGCTGAACAAATGTTCATGTTTAATTAGGTCCCATTTGTTTCTTTCAGTTTTTATTTTCATTATCCTAAGAAGTGGGTCAAAAAAAGATCTTGCTGTGTTTTATGTCAGAGTGTTTTTCCTATGGCTTCCTCTAAGAGTTTCATAGTGTCCAGTTTTACATTGAATAGTTAATTCATTTTGAGTTTATTTTTGTGTATGGTTTTAGACAGTGTTCTAATTTCATTCTTTTACATGTAGTTGTCCAGTTTTCCCAGCACCATTTAATGAAGAGACTGCCTTTTCTTCATTGTACATTCTTGCCTCCTTTGTCACAGGCTGGTTTATCTCTGGGCCTTCTATCTGCTCCACTGATCTATATTTCTGTTTCTGTGCCAGTACCATACTATTTTGGTGAATTTGTAGTAGAGCCTGAAATCTGGAGAAGGCAATGGCACCCCACTCCAGTACTCTTGCCTGGAAAATCCCATGGATGGAAGAGCCTGGTAGGCTGCAGTCCATGGGGTCACTAAGAGTCAGACATGACTGAGTGACTTCACTTTCACTTTTCACTTTCATGCATTGGAGAAGGAAATGGCAACCCACTCCAGTGTTCTTGCCTGGAGAATTCCAGGGACAGGGGAGCCTGGTGGGCTGCCATCTATGGGGTCACAAAGAGTCAGACATGACTGAGGTGACTTAGCAGCAGCAGCAGCAGAGCCTGAAATCAGAGAGTCTGATTCCTCCAGTTCTATTTCTCTTCCCAAGATTGCTCTGGCTATTTGCGGTCATTTATGTTTCCAAACTGTAAATCTTTTGTTCTAAAAATGTGTGAGAATGCCATTGATAATTGATTGGGGTTGCATTGAATCTGTAGATTGCTTTGGTTAGTATAGTCATTTTCACAATACTAATTCTTAAAATTCACTAACATGGTGTATGCCTTGTGTCATCTTTTTTAAAATCAGTATCTTATAGTTTTCTTTTTTCTCTTAATACATATATTATTGAAGTATGGTTGACTTGCATCATTTCAGGTTAACAACATGGTAATTCTGTTACAGATATACACATATATTATTTTTGGGATTATTTTATCTTACAGTTTATTGCTAGATATTGACTATAGTTCCCTTTGTCATACAGTAAACCTTTGTTATTTGTTGCATATCTATTTTTTAAATAAAAAAAATCTAGCATTCTATTCTTACTAAGGAAAAAAGTGTATACACACACACACACACAAACTTTTCTATTGTGCTTGATAAAGGCTGAGAAGGAATATCAATAAAAAGAGGAAGAGATGGAAAAATTGGAAAACGAACTAAATGAAATGGGAGTACTGAATAAGAAATACAAAAGTGAAATGAACTAGAATAGTAGAAGATCATCACATAATCCAGTTGTTTTTAAGCATGGTTGCTCATTAGAAACTTACCTGGAGCAATGGGTATTTGTAGTTTTCAAAAAATTCCATGATAATTCTGATATGCATCTGGAGTTTAAAAGGTGATTACAAGTTTTTCTATTAAATGGTAGTTTTGATGATACAGAATTCTATTAACAGACCACCTAACCTGCCTCTTGAGAAATCTGTATGCAGGTCAGGAAGTAACAGTTAGAACTGGACATGGAACCACAGACTGGTTCCAAATAGGAAAAGGAGTGCGTCAAGGTTGTATATTGTCACCCTGCTTATTTAACTTATATGCAGAGTACATCATGAGAAATGCTGGGCTGGAAGAAACACAAGCTGGAATCAAGATTGCTGGGAGAAATATCAATAACCTCAGATATGCAGATGACACCACCCTTATGGCAGAAAGTGAAGAGGAGCTAAAAAGCCTCTTGATGAAAGTGAAAGAGGAGAGCAAAAAAGTTGGCTTAAAGCTCAACATTCAGAAAACGAAGACCATGGCATCCGGTCCCATCACTTCATGGGAAATAGATGGGGAAACGGTGGAAACAGTGTCAGACTTTATTTTTGGGGGGCTCTAAAATCACTGCAGATGGTGACTGAAGCCATGAAATTAAAAGACACTTACTCCTTGGAAGAAAAGTTATGACCAACCTAGATAGTATATTCAAAAGCAGAGACATTACTTTGCCGACTAAGGTCCGTCTAGTCAAGGCTATGGTTTTTCCAGTGGTCATGTATGGATGTGAGATGTCTCTTATACACATCTAGATGTGTATAAGAGACAGCCCCATCACTTGCCGTACCACCCGAGCCCCACCTCCTATCAGATCAGTGGCAGCTTTAGACTCTCAGAGTCCCTCGGACAGCTAGGAGATCCAACCAGTCCATCCTAAAGGAAATCAGTCTCAATATTCATTGGAAGGACTGATGTTGAAACTGAAACTCCAATACTTTGGTTGCCTGATGCAAAGAATTGACTCATTTGAAAAGACCCTGATGCTGGGAAAGATTGAAGGCGGGAGGAGAAGGGGACGACAAAGGATGAGACGGTTGGATGGCATCACCGACTCNACTTACTCCTTGGAAGGAAAGTTATGACCAACCTAGATAGCATATTCAAAAGCAGAGACATTACTTTGCTGACTAAGGTCTGTCTAGTCAAGGCTATGGTTTTTCCAGTGGTCATGTACGGATGTGAGAGTTGGACTATGAAGAAAGCTGAGCACTGAAGAATTGATGCTTTTGAACTGTGGTGTTGGAGAAGACTCTTGAGAGTCCCTTGGACTGCAAAGAGATCCAATCAGTCCATTCTGAAGGAGATCAGCCCTGGGATTTCTTTGGAAGGAATGATGCTAAAGCTGAAACTCCAGTACTTTGGCCACCTCATGCGAAGAGTTGATTCATTGGAAAAGACCCTGATGCTGAGAGGGACTGGGGGCAGGAGGAGAAGGGGACGACCGAGGATGAGATGGCTGGATGGCATCATGGACTTGATGGACGTGAGTCTGGTAAACTCCGGGAGTTGGTAATGGACAGGGAGGCCTGGCGTGCTGTGATTCATGGGGTTGCAGAGTCGTACACGACTGAGCGACTGAACTGACTGAAGGATCTCAAAGAGATATTTGTACTCCCATGTTCATTGCAGTATTATTCACGGTAACCAAGATACTGTGACAACTTAAATGTCCATTGACAAATGAAAGGATAAAGAAAATGTGATAAAATAAATGAGAGTATTTAGCCTTGTAAAAGAAGGATATCTTACCATTTACAGCAACTTGGATAGATCTGGAGGAGACAATACTAAGTGAAGTAAGTCTAACACAGAAAGACAAACACTATACGATCTCACTTATATGTACAGGTAAGTTACTTAGTTGTGTCCAACTCTTTGTGACCCCATGGACTATAGAGTCCATGGAATTTCCAGGTCAGAATACTGGAGTAGGTAGCCTTTCCCTTCTCCAGGGGCTCTTCCCAATCCAGGGATCGAAGCCAGGTCTCCCCCATTGCAGGTGGATTCCTTATCACCTGAGCCACCAGGGAAGCCGAAGAATACTGGAGTGGATAGCCTATCCCTTCTCCAGCAGATCTTCCCGACCCAGGAATCAAACTGGGGTCTCCTGCATTGCAGGCGGATTCTTTACCAACTGAGCTACTATATGTATTGGTTTGGCCAAAATGTTCACTCAGGTTTTTCGGTAATATCTTACAGAAAAGTCAGAAAGAACTTTTTGGTTAACCCAATATAATCTAAAACAGTCAAACTTATAGAAGCACAGGGCACACTGGTTATTGCTGTCACTATGGGGATATGGGGAATATTACAAAGTGAACAAAGTTGCAGTTATATACCATAAATTTAGGAGATTTGCTACACAGCATAGAGCCTATAGATAGCAATACTGTACTTATACTTAAAATTCTCTAAGAGGGTAGAACTTATGTTAAGTGTTATATAACAAAATAATAATAAAAAGGGAATGGGAGAAAACTGTGGGAGGTTATGGATATGTGCCTATTGGTGATGGTGCTGGCCTCATGGTGAATCAGTTCAGTTCAGTTCAGTTCAGTCACTCAGTCGTGTCCGACTCTTTGCGACCCCATGAATCGCAGCACACCAGGCCTCCCTGCCCATCACCAACTCCCGGAGTCCACCCAAACTCACGTCCATCGAGTCAGTGATGCCATCCAGCCATCTCATCCTCTGTCATCCCCTTGAGTCAGAATGGCTGCGATCCAAAAGTCTGCAAGCAATAAATGCTGGAGAGGGTGTGGAGAAAAGGGAACACTCTTACACTGTTGGTGGAAATGCAAACTAGTACAGCCACTATGGAGAACAGTGTGGAGATTCCTTAAGAAATTGCAAATAGAACTGCCTTATGACCCAGCAACCCCACTGCTGGGCATACACACTGAAGAAACCAGAATAGAAAGAGACACATGTACCCCAGTGTTCATTGCAGCACTGTTTATAATAGCCAGGACATGGAAACAACCTAGATGTCCATCAGCGGATGAATGGATAAGAAAGCTGTGGTACATATACACAATGGAGTATTACTCAGCCATTAAAAAGAATACATTTGAATCAGTTCTAATAAGATGGATGAAACTGGAACCGATTATACAGAGTGAAGTAAGCCAGAAAGAAAAACACCAATACAGTATACTAACACATATATATGGAATTTAGAAAGATGGTAATGANGACATGGAAACAACCTAGATGTCCATCAGCAGATGAATGGATAAGAAAGCTGTGGTACATATACACAATGGAGTATTACTCAGCCATTAGAAAGAATACATTTTAATCAGTTCTGATAAGATGGATGAAACTGGAACCGATTATACAGAGTAAAGTAAGCCAGAAAGAAAAACACCAATGCAGTATACTAACACATATATATGGAATTTAGAAAGATGGTAATGAGGACCCTGTATGCAAGAGAGCAAAAGAGACTCAGATGTGTAGAGCAGACTTTTGGACTCTGAGGGAGAGGGTGGGATGAATTGGGAGAACAGCATTGAAATATGTATACTATCATGTAAGAAACGAATCGCCAGTCTATGTTCGATGCAGGATGCAGGATGCTTGGGGCTGGTGCATGGGGATGATCCGGAGGGATGATGTGGGGTGGGAGGTGGGAGGGGGGGTTCATCTTTGGGAGTTCATGTACACCCGTGGCAGATTCATGTCAATGTATGCCAAATCCAATACAGTACTGTAAAGTAAAATAAAGTAAAAAAAAAAAAAAAAAGAAAGTTGCATATTACTAAATATGTGTAGCTGTTACACATCAATCATACCACAACAAAGTGGTTTTTTAAAAAAAGACTGAAATGACAAAACTATCAGTAGAAGTCAGGGCTATCTCATGTTCGGCCACCACCCGCTTGAGCATCCCCTGTTCTGTGGAATCCTTTGAAGAGCTGGCAGTGACATATCAGGAAGGAGACATGAGAGCCATATACCTCAAGTGAGTAGCAATCAGTGATGATTCAGAAATAAGTATAAACTAAGTCCTTTCTCTTCTTTCTTAAATATAGCACAGGAAGGTGATTCTTAATGGGTAGAAAAATCTGATTATTTATGGAAAGGGCACTGCTGCCTTCAAAATACAATTACCTATTTTCTTTGCACATTATAGTTGGAGACATTCCATTCAATTTGCAGTTTTTAAAATGAACAAACATATATCTTAACTATTAGCCAAGTAAGAGGTGCTTGGTGACTCTTTAATCATAGTATATTGCATAATTACTTCTTTCCCCTAATTTCTGTTTCTATGAACAATTTACAGAGTTCTGCAATGTGCAGATGACACATGGAAATCAGAATTATTACTTTTATGTAGACCATGTTATTTGTTGCCTGTACATTGTCTCCAAATGACTTGGAGCAAGAGTATTCCTTTATACTGTTTTCAACCAGGAAGAGCTACCTGAAATCATTTCTGCCGACTATTCAGTGGAGCTTATTTTGTGTCCTCCTCCACCCTGTTACCCAGGTGGACTATATCGGTTTAGTGTTTCTTCTTAAGGAAAAATTCCACTGGGATACAGAAGAGTTTAGAAATCTTATGATGAAAGGTAGGGGAAGAAAATACAAAAGCTGTTTGGAAGAAATCTGGAGCATTTTTAAAGTCACTGTAATTAAAACACAATTTTTAATTATTCCAAAGGGGGAAAAATTGCAAGAAACGCTCAAAAATGCTAAGTGCTTACCAGTGCTCTGCCATATTATTTCAAATTGACTCGGACAATTACAATAGCTTCAGATGAACTGAAAATTACTTGGAAGGCTTAAAACAAAAGAAAATGCAACATAATTGGGTGGAAAAGCAGTGGGTTTGGAGTCACTGGAGTATGGTTGATTCTGCCATTGACTAACCGATTGAACTTTGGCAATTCATGGAACTTCTCTGTGACTCAAATTTTGAAACTGCAAAACAGGATACCACCACTTAACCCTGGGTTAAAAGAATGTGTGTAAAGACGGTGTTTTGTTCTCAAATGCTGCTCTCCACACCCTCTACTTGTGTCTGTTTCTCTTCTCTCCATCCAGCGGTAGACAACTGCTTGCCTAACTATGCCACACCACTCCAAGCCACCTGCTTCATTTTCATTTTTTATATTCAAATTCTTCCTTAGCATAAGTCTCCAAATTTATAAATTTTGGCTTTCTTAATATTTCCGAAAGATAGCATTCAATGTCATATTTAAAATTAACCCATTAGTATACTTAAGTGTTTCTTCAAATTACTCTGCAAATTAAGAAAAAGTATTGGAGAAGGTGATGGCAACCCAGTCCAGTATTCTTGACACAGGTGAAGTAGTCAAACATAAAGCGGCTTATTGAGGTGTTGTGATAAAATCAGTCACTTCTGTAAGGGTTGAGAGAGGCTCTCAGCTGTTTGGGAATGACTATGTCTCAGCAGTTCTCAAACTTTACTGTATATTAGAGTCATCTGGAAAAAAAGTAAAAAATGAAAATTTCTGAAACCTTCTTTAGAAAATTCATATTTTCTTGCCTGGAGAATCCCATGGAAGAGAAGCCTAGTGGGCTACAGACTATGGGGTTGCAAGGAGTCAGACATGACTTGAGCATGCCTGCACATTTGCAAGTAGGATTTTTTAATATTAAAAACTGTGATGACATATGTTATCAGAGCACTGATCCAAGTTTGGATGATAGTTTGTTCACTTGATACTTATGTGTCTCAGCTAAGTTAGTTAGTCTCACTTTCCTAATATGTGGCATGAGAACACCATTAGCCACTTGAAGGAGGTATTGTAGGGTTGAAATTCATGTTTTTAAAAACACTTAGTCATGAAAAGGATAATATAAATGTTAATAATAATCTCTTCATTATTGATCACTTCAAGAACTAGATTATTCAACTAAATAAAGAAAAGCTAAGGCCAGATTTTCCATAAGTTTCTTTCCCACAAACTAGTATTTTTACTTATGTGAATCACTGCAGCTGGTGATTGCAACCATGAAATTACAAGACCCTTACTCCTTGGAAGGAAAGTCATGACCAACCTAGATAGTATATTGAAAAGCAGAGACATTACTTTGCCAACAAAGGTCCATCTGGTCAAGGCTATGGTTTTTCCAGTGGTCATATATGGATGTGAGAGTTGGACTGTGAAGAAAGTTGAGTGCCAAAGAATTGATGCTTTTGAACTGTGGTGTTGGAGAAAACTCTTGAGAGTCCCTTGGACTGCAAGGAGATCCAACAAGTCCATCCTAAAGGACATCATTTCTGGGTGTTCATTGGAAGGACTGATGCTGAAGCTGAAACTCCAATGCTTTGGCCACCTGTTGTGAAGAGTTGACTCACTGGAAAAGACTCTGATGCTGGGAAGGATTGGGGGCAGAAGGAGAAGGGGACGACAGAGGATGAGATGGCTGGATGGCATCACCGACTCGATGGACGTGAGTTTGAGTGAACTCCGGGAGTTGGTGATGGACAGGGAGGCCTGGTGTGCTGTGATTC
>SJYX01018652.1:27500-43234 GCA_006410675.1 Oreotragus oreotragus | reverse complement strand
GTGCTGCAATTCGTGGGGTCGCAAAGAGTCGGACACGACTGAGAGACTGAACTGAACTGAATATGATGGGTATGTCACTGCCCAGTGGCATAGGTAATAGGTCAGAGGCAAGGTAAGGTGCAACTATGAAACAGTTATGTGACTGAATAGCAGTTCTTTGGCATTAATAGTAATTAAATAAAATCTACATTTAATTCAGGACAAAAACCTGCAACTAAGTGTACATACCATGTAATAGTATGTACATAATATGTACACTGGCTTCCCTGGTGGCTCAAGATGGCAAAGAATCTGCCTGTGGTGAGGAAGAACTGGGTTTGATCCCTGGGTTGGGAAGTTCTCCACTCCAGTATTCATGCTTGGAGAATCCCATGTGAGCCTGGTGGGCTACAGTCTGTGGGGTTGCAAAGAGTTGGACACGACTGTGTAAATAAGCACATATAATGTAATAGTAAAATATATGTGTTTTTTAATTGCACTAATTCATTTCAGACAATTTCAACCTATTCTACAAAAGAAAGAAAAAACAAACAAAATGATCAGTTAGACACTGGCTGGAGATGAAATATGTGATTTCCTTGTTATCAGGGAACCATTTTTATTCTGTGCAAGACAGTGTCAGGTAGACCACAATTACACTGATTACAAATTTATTATGTCTGGCTTTTGGAATAATGAAAGACCAACTGAAGAATGTGGTGCCTTGTATCTCTCTCTTTCTCCCTCCTACTCCTTCAAATATATACATACACCTATGCTTAAAACATTCATGCAGACTGTGTTCAACATGTATGATGTGTACACACAATGCGTGTATACACCATTTTCAGATTAACAAATTTTTTTGGTAATAAAAAAAATTTTCAGTAAAGTTTCCCACCTTTGAATGGTTCAACAAAACCCTAGGAAGTACTTCTATGTGATCTAAAGTCAAGGGGTTGTAGCCTCACAATCTTTCTCTCACAGGTATCTTGTGTAGTGACTATGGGTATTAGTAAGAATCCCAAGGAAGTTAGTTTATCCTGAGATTTATTTTACCTATTTCTAGTTATATTAAGATAGATCAAGTTCTCCTGCAATAACAGAAAACTCCGAGATCTCCAACTTAACATACAAAAAAAAAAGTTCATTTCTCATTCAATTAAAACCATGTGTGAGCATAGGTTTCCTCCAACAACTGTCCTTGTGGCAACTCAGTGATGTAGGATGTTTTGAGCTTGTGTCTCTACCATTTCAACACAAGGTCTCTTCCACTGCCACTCAGCGGGGGAAGAGAGCTTTGGGCCTGGCAGCAGTAACTGAGTGTTTCAGCTTGGACATGACACACTCCAGCTCTGCTCATCACTTATTAGTGTCCCAGCAGGGCCTCACTGAACTGTCAGGGCTTAGGGAAATACAACCCACCCTCTGTCTCCGAAACAGAACAACTGGAGAGAATAAGAACAGAAGTCTCCACGTACAGCCTGAATGGTTTCCAAGAAAACACACAACACAGCAATTCATTTCTCTTAAGGGGAAAATAACAAAAAAATAAATAGATTGATGAAGAGACTATTCATAAATGAAATGAACAGCTCTTAGATGCTGATTATGAAGTATTCTACAATTTGAATACATTGCATGGGGATGATCTGGAGGGATGATGTCGGGTGGGAGGTGGGAGGGGGGTTCATGTTTGGGAGTTCATGTACACCCATGGTGGATTCATGTCAATGTATGCCAAAACCAATACAGTACTGTAAAGTAAAATAAAGTAAAAATAAAAATTAAAAAAAATATATATATGCAAAAAAATGTAACTAAAGCTAAGTTTAAAATCAATGTGAATTTTTTAAATGCCATATATTTAATATTTTAAAGCAACCTATCATTGTCAACTTATAACTGAAAAATAATTCTAAATAATAATAGAAAGTAGGAGGATAGAAAGCCCAATGGTTTTGAGGTAAATCTTTATTGTGTTTTGGAATATATGCTATTCAATCACTGTGGCATTGATTAAAGCAAACTTTCCTTCCTTGACCATATACAATTTTTTTTCTTATGTAATTCTCACAAAAACATGATAATGTAATGTAGTTATAATTTAAATTCCTGTTAGGCCAAAGCTTTAGGTATTATGCTGGTGTAGTTTCTGGTCATCTCAAAATCTCTATAAAAGGACTGCCAGAATTGAGCTGAATTCTCTAAGAGTTCTTCAGAGTAGCTCTTCTCTGGGACTTTTCCAACAATGGATCCCTGATGGATTAACAAAGCTGACCAGTCCCAAACCTGACACATAAAGCTGACACAAAAATTTAGAACTAAATTGTTAACATAATTTATGATATTTAGTTTCCTCCTTAGTCACAAAATGGTGATTAAACTTACTGGTCCAGACACTGGAATTGGCTGGTGATCCTTAAACAAGAAGACAAAAGTGTATGAATGTATCAGAAATGGAAGCCAAGCTTAATGTTAACCTTTGTGAGAAAGTCTTTAATAATATAATTAATCTTCTTATATGGATGTCATTTAGCATAGTTTGAGATACCATCTAAGAAAGTTCAAATGCAGTATTTTCTGGATGTGCTGAACTAGGTCAAGTCTGAAATCCCCTCCAGACCTAGGATTTGATGCGTAGACAGAGCGTGCAATTTTGCAATCTGCTGAGCCAGAAGAGGATTTAACACTGCATTCAAAGCTGTATTCAAATTGTCAAAAAATATTCAATAAAATAACATTGCAAATCATACTCAGTTAAACTAGCTGGCAAAGGTAGCATAACAAAATTGAGAATTAAAGCATATGAGACGTAGTGTTATTTACATGTTTTCAGGGCTTACGCACTGGGTGGCTCGCTATTTACAAGACAGCAGTTTCCACCCTTCCCCTCTGCTTTAAGGTTTGGTGTGAGGCCAAGTCCTCCATCTGACTTCATCTGAATGTGGTCTAGTTCAGATCAGTGTTTGTCACCACTCTTCACAGCAAACAGGAATTCAGCGGACTAGGGGAGGAGGAGAAGGTGGAGGACGGGCTAAGTCTGTTGAAGGTAAACATACCTGAGACAATCACAACAGTGAAATTTGGAGGTTGCATGGCAGTCAGATGTGCATGCCTTAATTTTAGATAACTGTTGAAGGAAAGAGTGTTTTAGAATTCTCAAAATTTTTGCTGCCACTGGAAAAAAAATCATTTGGGAAAGCATTATTTTCACCCTCTTTGAAGATGAAGTTTTACAGGATTCTAAACTTCTTACTTGGAATCTACTGGGACATGTGGCTGAAAGATGACAGATCATAAATCTGTTTCAAATAAATGAAGACATGGTTTGACAGAAGAGAAAAACCATGAATCAGAACAAATGGGTCAAAATAACACAAGTATTTTTAAAAGCTAAAAAAAATGACATTCATCAATATGAAAAACATTAACAAAAATAATGAAAAATCTTAAAGATAATAAAAATAGCAATTTTATTCTTTATGAATACAGAAGATAAACTCTGAAATATGGGCCAGACAATATTTTAATGGCTTTACACATTAACCTACCAGGCTTATGAAGTGAATTCTAGTCTAAAACTGAGGAAACCAAGGCAGAAAATAGGTTAAATACTAAGTTGGTAAATGATGGACCTGAGAATTGAACCCACACATCCAGGCTCCATCCTGCACAACCCGTGCTAATTTATGAAAGGGAAGAATACAAACCTTCTCATTAAAGTTTTGCAATGAAAACAATACTCTCTTGTCTATTTCCAAATTACTTAATATGTGATATAATTTCTGATGTTAATATCACTGGAGAGCTGTATCAATTTCCAATAATAGGTAAAACTTGAGAAAAGGAGCTACCTAGTCATAGTCTAAATCTATGACTAAGATTTAGAAGAGAATTAAATTACTTTATTCAAACCTTTTCTATTTCCTTCTCTGAAAATGTAAGGTTATAATGCTCATCATACCATCAAGTTCTTATTGATTTGGACTGACAGTTTCCCTTAAGAATTGATTAGAGCTTGGGAGAAGATTAGTCTTTTGGCAGACTCTCTATTGTTACATTATATTTAGCCAATACTGTAGAAGTTGATCTCTTGACTTTATATTCTTGTCATTTAGCTAGTGTAACTCCAGGCTAAATCACAGTATGATTTGCTTGAGCTGTGGGATGCAAACCTTTCCCCACCAGGTAAACAAGAGCAATTAAATGGAATTTGGCTTAGAAGGGAAATGATCTTCCCATAACTTTGCCCAATTAGCAGAAACCTTGGCACTCCAATAAGCTACAGGGTTTAGTGCCAGGTATGATGACGCATCAGTCAGCGTAATCTGGTTGCCAAGAAGCTAAACCTGGAATTGTAAATTCTTTAAGATCATCAGCATCCTTTGGTGGGAGACACATCACAGAAGTGAACCTAAATAGACTGAGTAGCTTGGTTAAATAAAATAGGTGAATGTAACTAGCAGAAGGAACTGTTTTGCCTTCTGATAAGCATGGACTTGTCATCAGGTAGACATGGGCTGGAATCTGGCTTTACACCTTATGAAGTGATGCTTGTCAAGCCATGATCACTGGTGAGTTACTGACCCATTCTCAGCCTTATTTTCCTCTCCTAAATCTCAACAAATTTAATTACTTGGAAAAAAAGTGTACACAAAATATTCTTGAAAGACATAACTAATTAGACATTATTTTTATTAATTAAAAATCTTTTTGGAAGTCTGAATCCTTAGTATTCAATTATGACCGATGAATAAATTGAATTATTCTAAACTGATTGAATAATGACATTATTCAATTTCTGCTTAATTATAAAAATTAAAGTTATATTGATTCTCCAAGTCCCTCTCAAAAGCAAACCAAGACTGAATTTAAAGTATTTCTGCAAATCTAGGAGGTGAGTTTCTGATTTTTTGGATTATTTTGGCCAAAGATAAATGGCTCTTCTTTGCAGGCACTAAACTAGAAATGCTCCTAGCTCTGAGAGTCATAATAAGTCGGAGGGTTATTCTGACTTAGGAGGTCTTTTACTCTTTAGTCGTGGTAAAATTAAATACATCAACAGCACTGCCTTCTCAGCCTTCTGCTGGTGAGCTATCTTTCCTTAAAGAATTTCACATGCCTTTGAACTCTTGACCTGCTCAGTCTCCACACTAACCTGAAGATGGGTGGAAGGAAACAAGTTTGCCTGTGTTGACGATCAAAGGTAACAAATCGCCACTGCTTCTTCCCGGGAAGAAAATCTCTAGATTCGCAATGTACAATATGGTGGCTACTAGTCACGTGTGGCTGTATAAATTTAAACTAAATTTAAAAATTAATTTCCTCAGTCACACAAACCACATTTTAAGTGTTCAGTACTCACCTACAGCTAGTGGTTTATTACATCATAATGCATATATAGAAAGTTTCCCTCATCTCTGAAAGTTCTATCCAGAGGCATTGCTACACGATTAATGGTAAAAGCCCCAGATTATTTTTCTTTCACATTGAGCATACTAAGATATTATCTTCCTCTTCAGTTCAGTTCAGTCGCTCAGTCGTGTCCGACTCTTTGAGACCCCATGAATCGCAGCACGTCAGGCCTCCCTGTCCATCACCATCTCCCGGAGTTCACTCAGACTCACGTCCATCAAGTCAGTGATGCTATCCAGCCATCTCATCCTCTGTCGTCCCCTTCTCCTCCTGTCCCCAATCCTTCCCAGCATCAGAGTCTTTTCCAATGAGTCAACTTTTCACACGAGGTGGCCAAAGTACTGGAGTTTCAGCTTCAGAAACATTCCCTCCAAAGAAATCCCAGGGCTGATCTCCTTTAGGATGGACTGGGTGGATCTCCTTGCAGTCCAAGGGACTCTCAAGAGTCTTCTCCAACACCACAGTTCAAAAGCATCAATTCTTCGGTGCTCAGCCTTCTACATGGTCCAACTCTCACACCCATACATGACCACTGGAAAAACCATAGCCCTGACTAGACGGACTTTTGTTGGCAAAGTAATGTCTCTGCTTTTCAATATGCTGTCTAGGTTGGTCATAACTTTTCTTCCAAGGAGTAAGCGTCTTTTAATTTTATGGCTGCAGTCACCATCTGCAGTNCTGGCAAAGTAATGTCTCTGCTTTTCAACATGCTATCCAGGTTGGTCATAACTTTTCTTCCAAGGAGTAAGCATCTTTTAATTTCATGGCTGCAGTCACCATCTGCAGTGATTTTGGAGCCCCCAAAAATAAAGTCTGACACTGTTTCCACTGTTTCCCCATCTATTTCCCATGAAGTGATGGGACCAGATACCATGATCTTCGTTTTCTGAATGTTGAGCTTTAAGCCAACTTTTTCACTCTCCACTTTCACTTTCATCAAGTCTTTTTAATACATATTAGTAATACACATTACAAATATGTAATTATTGAGCACCTACATACTATATTCCAGGTCCTTTAACCTACATTATTCTTAAGGCTCAAAGAACTCTGTGTTTCAGGTATGAAAACTCTCAGGGAGGTGAACTTGCCTAGGGCCTCACTTTGAGCCAATCTGAGTTTTGACAAAGACCTTCATCTTAACACAAAACCTATTACCTCCCTTAGGCTATGATCAGGGACTTGAGAGAAAGTAGATACAGAACTGGACAACACTGATTTGTGCGCTCCCAAATTGTCTGAGATATTGCTCACTGTACTGTTTTATTTTTCTGACATTCAGGTCATCACAGAATCATTCAAGGACACATTTCTTTCATATACTTAAATCTCACAGTCAGGTTCACGATACAAACGGCACTTAATACATGTCATTTAGATGACTAAGTATTCCTATTTTAGGAAAATATAAGCAAATATCCCAGAAATGCAAATCCTGTGTGACACTGGGTAAGAATACAAATCCCCACTATGATCAGAGACTATTTATTGCAACCAATACCCCCACCCCCAGTGATTATTTGGAAAGCAGTGGAAAGAGTTCTTGGCTGGGAATTTACTGGCTCAAGCCATCATACTCAACAAGGTGAAGTCAGACAAGCCTTTGGGTTTTAAGTGCTAAATTTTATACATTCCTTGTGGAATAACAATGCTGGCCTTGCCAAGCCCACAGGACAGCTGTTATAATAAAATGAGGAAATTTATTTGAAGGTGTTCTGGAAAGTACACAAATGCCATAAACAACTATAAATAAATTTTGTATACCAATATAGACTACAGTTATTTTAACCATTGAGGGCTCCACCCACAAATTTACTAGAATAAGATGTATAAGGGTCTTGGCAACAAGGCAGTCCAATAAGAACCGGTTTTAGAATGCACATATACTACAGTAAAAGGTGGAAAAAAGCTCACACTTCAAACAAAAGAAACCTTTCTTCTGTGTCCAGAGGGTTGTATTTGAGTCAGGAGGTAAGACGTGCAAACACTACGAATGACGTATTTACCTTGGGCACCAGGTGAGAGAGAATGATAGGCTTTGTAACCTGTATGATTCTCAGTCGGGAAAGGGTTGTGCGCACACTGAGGAAAAGGATCCCAGCCGTGATTCTATGCACCAGCACAGGGAACTAGCCTCATTTTCAGATTTTAAAGTAAACGGAGTCAGAAAGTACCTTTAAAGCATCTTCATTTTCCCCACTTCCTCATAACTGTGCGAAACAGATCATTCAATTAAGTTCGACTTCCAAACACTTGGGCTTCCCTGATAGCTCAGTTGGTTAAAAATCCGCCTGCAGTGCAGGAGACCTGGATTCGACCCCTGGGCTGGGAAGAGCCCCTGGAAAAGGGAAAGGCTTCCCACTCCAGTATTCTGGGCTGGAGAATTCCATGGACTGTATAGTCCATGGGGTCACAAAGAGTCAGACACCACTGAGTGACTTGCACTTTCACTTTCTACAAATACTAAGGGCCTATAATGTATCTAGCAGGACTGAGTGACTTGCACTTNAAGGCTTCCCACTCCAGTATTCTGGGCTGGAGAATTCCATGGACTGTATAGTCCATGGGGTCACAAAGAGTCAGACACCACTGAGTGACTTGCACTTTCACTTTCTACAAATACTAAGGGCCTATAATGTATCTAGCAGGACTGAGTGACTTGCACTTTCACTTTCTACAAATACTAAAGGCCTATAATGTATCTAGCAGGGTGTTAGAAACTGTGAGAGTTGGAAGCAGCATGTGACCAGCTGGGTAGGGAATGCACAATACAGATAAAGAAAGCTACATTATAGCAATTAGTTGTTTGCCCAATGAGAATTTTCTTTTTCTTTCATGCTTCATAAAGAAGCATATATGATAGTTCTATTTACATCTTTTAAACTTGTTGTCATGACTTTTCAGGGGTTTCTAAATGACTGCAGTGGATATAAGATTGTGAAAATTACTCTAAAGAAAGTTGAAGTCTTACTCTGAGCTGATGATTATATTTGTGATGGGACGAATGGTAGCAGTATTTTTCCACACACTATTATAGACACCTGGGATACTCCATCAGATCAGGATATAGCCACTCACCCATACTCAAAAAATGAGACTAGTATAAGCCTGTATCACAAAATTCTTAACCATCTAACCTTCATCAAAACCTGTTAAGTGTATATTTGTTATACACTATATGCATATGTTAGTATATCTGCATTATATACTAAGCAAATAGTCTAGAGTTTCATTACTTCTATAATTTCTGAGTGTCAGCATTGGTACTTTTCACATAATTCAATTCAGGAAATGGAATTCAACATGTTCAGATGTGCATGGATTAACTGTATCCTGATACCTAACAAGTTCATTCAAAATTAGCAAAATGACAGCACTCATAATTTACAAGATGTAGTTTTAACATTTGAGACACAGAAAAAAAAGTGATTTTAAATGGCTCTTAATTCTACTAGTATTATTTTTTTTTTAAACATGTTTTTAAGGCCAAATCTGAAAGGCAGGGAAAGGGGCAAGTTACCCTAGTTTTATTTAACTTTTTAAATTTGAGGGACTTTAAAGAATTCCCTAGATTGTTCATATAGTATCAAAAACACAGAAGCACAGTGACATTTTTGCTACCGTAGAACATCTGTTTTTGAAAAGGTGGTACAATTGTATAAAACATAATGAAAGTAAGACCTTTCTTTGCAAAACTCCTACAGTGAATTCCAAAGACTGTGTATCTTGGCATAAAACATTGGATGACTTTTTTTTCTTTTTCATAGTCTGTTGTTTGGCCAAGGTATGGGTTATTTTTAATTGTATTCAGAGTTCTTTTAAAATTATTTTGATAGGCTATTTAATTATAACACTACATTAAATACTTTCTGGGGCAAGGTGTGTTGGGAATACAGTGTCACACAATTAATGTAAAATTACACAGCCTTTCTTTCTTTGCAGATAATTGGATTGATTTTTGGCTTGCTGTTATCATTTTGTTTTTTACAAACACTGTCAGTAGCAGTACATTGTATAAGAAAGAGGGCTGTGCTTAGTCATTCAGTTGTGTCCAACTCTTTGCGAGCCCATGGACTGTAGCCAAGAAAGAGTGCTACCAAGTCACAATTGTTAACTTACTATTTTATTCTTCTATGAGCACATTTATCTTAGTCTGATCCTTGAAAATTGTCTAAAAATATAAATCAGGTATTAAATGTGGTGTAGATGAGAATACATGAAGGGATAGTGTTTGTTATTTTAGATAAATAATTTAAGACAGACAGCTATCCACCCATGTCCACATTATGATCAATAACTTATAATGAAAAGGTTATTTGTTTTCTCTTTGGGGAAGGCTACAGAGCCCAAACTTAATGGCAGGCAATAAATGTAAGACTTTTCTCATCACTACCATCATCATCTCAGTGCTAATATAAAATAAGGATAATGACAGCACCTTGGTCTGAAGATTACATGGAAATAACTATTAGCTACGACTATTACTGGGTCTCAACCATTTCGGACCATGTAATCTGTTCACATTCAATCAAACTAAAATCTTTAAAATATAACTCACCATATATATTGTCTAGAGGTAAGGAATGAATCCATATTAAAATTTTTCGTCATGAATGTGAGTCAACACTACAGTCAATACTTCAAAAGACTCAATAATATGTATCTGTGGAATGTAATGAATATTTCAACTGACTTGCATCCATTGAATAAAGGTTATAATGAACAAAGCAATCAATCTGACTCTTGAGAGACACACATTTATCAAACCCCTGGACCAGCACATGAAAACACTTTCGTTCAGGGCCATCTGCACTCTATGAATCCTTTTTCAGATGGTGGATAGCTCTGCCAGGAACAGAACAAACTGTTTTTTAATGTGATCTCCCTCCTTCCTAGTCATCAGAGTAACTGCCACAGATTTGGTCCAAAAAGTAAGACTAAGTGAACAGTTAGTTGTATTTAAACTTGGCAAAAGAACAGTGAACAAAGGGAAATGAATGCACAATGAATTCCTCTTGAGATGGACTCAAAATGGAATTTTACAAATATGCACCTTAACTCTGGGCAAAATATACCCTCAACTTCTTGTGGAAGAAATACATTTCTATTGTGAAGATAAGCAGCTCATGGTTCTGAAAGGGAGCAATATTGGTATTTTGGGTGGAAGAGTTCATTATGAGAGGCTGCCCTGTGCATTGTATATATAACATTTACTGTCTCTGACTCCTGGGGGTACTAAAGGGCAGTAGTTCCCCCAATCTCCCTTCACTCTTTCAGATTTTCAAATCCTTCCAGGGAGAAGGGTAATACCACTCCTAGTAGATAACCACTGTGGTATACAAGGACACAGAAAATATTCACACAATTAGATGTTAGAATTATACTTCACTGATTAAACTTAAGAGTTTACAGATTCAGTTTAGTAAACAGGATCTGAAATCTCTTCACAACATTTTGCAAAAAGACATTCTAAGGAAGACATATAGAAGAATCATGGTTTAGAAAATGGGTTCATCTGCCACTTCCTAGCTGGGATATCTTGGGAAACATTTTCTTTCTAAGGGATAATTATGCTATTCACTTCGTAGGCTTACATGTGAGTATTAAATGTGCTAAATAATACATGCAGCCTGCTTAGCTCAGCTCCTGGTACTTAGCAAACACTCAAATGTCATGTCTGTAATGCATAAAGGGAGCAAAGAGGAAGTTTATGCATTTAATAGCTGTCATTCATGAGGAGCACAAATCTGTCAGAATAACATACACTGGATGAACAAAGGTAAATTATGGCAGCTTTAAAAATAACTTAAAAATAAATCAAGTGGCCAACTTCTGCTACTAGAAATGTCTTTTATCTGTTGTCCTGCTAACTGGTAAAGAAAAATAAGGAAGTGTACACTTTCATAAACTCACAAAGCCTGAGATGAGCTTTCAACTGGAGTGGGGAGACTTTCCCTTCTCCAGGGGGAATCTTCCCAATCCAGGGATTGAACCCAGGTCTCCTTCATTGCAGGTGGATTCTTTACCAGCTGAGCCACCAGGGAAGCCCAAGAATACTATGGTGGGTAGCCTATCTCTTCTCCAGCAGATCTTCCTGACCCAGGTATCAAACCAGGGTCTCCTGCATTGCAGGTGGATTCTTTACCAGCTGAGCTACTAGGGAATCCCACAAAATGCCTGAAGAGCTGGCTTACTCAGTTCAGATAGAGATTAGACATGATTTTCAAGGAGGTAGGGGGCATTCAACCTTCCCTACCAACTGTCTCCAGTCAATTTAGTGCCCACTCTACACCCAAGAATATCACAGCCAATGGAGGTGTCAAATCATAACACAAACTATTCCCTCTCATTCTGCTGTTCCTCTAGGGAGACTTGTTCCCATCAAACATCCTATCCTAGTGTGATTAAGATTTACCCCCTTGGACCACTTTTCTAACTGTATGCATGTATGTATTAAAGTAATGTATATTCACTGCAAAAAAATTACCAATAGAAGTATATCAAATGAAAAAAAGTTTTCCTCCCATCACCATCTTGCTCTCTAGAGATAGCCTCTATTAAAAGTTTGGTTATATGTAAAACTACTGTTACTGATGGACGTGTCCTGGGATTCCCTCATGGTTGTTTAGAAAAAGCATTGAGAATCACTTCCCTAAAGCCAATATTCACTGCCAAGCATGGAAGGAGCTTCATAGAGGAGATGTGGGATCTTCATTACTAAAAGAGGAAGCAAAGACTTGGTAGGGATGTTAAAAAGAATTTCAATCGTTGGCTAAGGTTGGTTGAGTTAGAGCCAGGGGAAGGAGAAGGCAATGAATTCAATGACTTTTATTATTCCTTTCAAACCAATAGCTTTGCATTTATACCAATAGATTGATCACCCCAAAGGTAGGGGAAAATTCCAATGCAACTTTGATGCCATAACTTAAGTGGAGGAGAAAATGATAACAGAAAATCCAATATATAAAATCCAAGTTTAGAGAAGAAGTTGTTCAGTCGCTCAGTCTTGTCTGACTCTTTACGACCATAAGGACTATAGCTCACCAGATTCTTCTGTCCTTCGCCATCACCCAGAGTTTGGTTAAATTCATGTCCATTGAGTTGGTGATGTTTTCTAATCATTTCATCCTCTGCTCCCCCTTCTCCTGCCCTCAGTCTTTCCCAGCATCAGGGGTCTTTTCCACTGAGACTGCTTTATGCATAGAACAAGTTGCTTTGCAGAAAACATTGCACTTCTTTTTAAATACAGATTTCTTTTAACTAGGCATTTTGTTGTGTTCAAAATATGCTTCATATTTTTTATTAAATATTCTATTTACACTTAAAAAATATTCCCTCAATGAATGAATGAAATTCCAGCAACAGGGAACTCATAGGTCTCAGGAACCATGGTGTGTGTATATTAAGGGGTGGGGACCATATAGTGGGACAGCCCAAAGAATATCTTTCCACACTGCAGAGGAAGATTAAACCCCTAGGTCCAGGACAACAAACATCAATGTATTCTCTGGACACTGTTCCTTCCCTGCCTGCCAAAACTCCTGCCTCGTAATCTGGACTAAACTTGAAGTACTTCTCTCTCCTCATTTCTTGATGGAGTAGTCTCTGGGAGATGTGAGGTGGTAACGATGGGATGGCCCATGATACATTTCTTCACATCTAACTGGTTTCATTTTCAATCATGTGACCTGCAGAGTTAGTAGCTTCTGCAACTTAAGGGAAATATAATTTGTGGAATATCTCAAAGTATCTTTTTAGGCNCTCCTGCCTCGTAATCTGGACTAAACTTGAAGTACTTCTCTCTCCTCATTTCTTGATGGAGTAGTCTCTGGGAGATGTGAGGTGGTAACGATGGGATGGCCCATGATACATTTCTTCACATCTAACTGGTTTCATTTTCAATCATGTGACCTGCAGAGTTAGTAGCTTCTGCAACTTAAGGGAAATATAATTTGTGGAATATCTCAAAGTATCTTTTTAGGCATAAATAAAACATGTAAGGTTTACAGTTTCTAAATTCATGCCTGTTTTATTTTCAAATCAATTTCAGAATCAAGGGCATTGACAACTGCTGAAAATTATTTGGCAGCAAATAACATGGGACACAGTAATTTATGTGCAACAAGATCATTTGCCTCCAAGGTCGATAACATTATTTTCACATAAACAAAAAAGGACATTATATCCTCAATTTATAACCCCAAAGCATAATACTTATAGTAGTGTAGTAGTGTTTTTAGCAATGCATCCTATGGCACAACAGGACAGAGTAATAAAAGATAATGCAGAAAAATAAAGAGGTCATAGCAAAGGATGACTTGATCCTTTCAAGGATTGAAGGGGAGGGGTATTGCACAACATAAATCTGTGACATTGAGAAAAGAACACTGTGATTTCAGAAATATATAACTCAGTAAAAATTATTATTTTCCCTTGGGATCTTAATTTCCCAGAACACAAAAATAATTGCTGTTAGTATATACTCATGTAATACATATTCAGTTCAGTTCAGTCGCTCAGTCGTGTCNCTGGCTATTGTAAACAGTGCTGCGATGAACACTGGGGTACACATGTCTCTTTCAATTCTGGTTTCCTCGGCGTGTATGACCAGCAGTGGGATTACTGGGTCATATGGCAGTTCTTTTGTTTTTTAAGGCATCTCCACACTGTTCTCCATAGTGGCTGTACTAGTTTGGATTCCCACCAACAATGTAACAGGGTTCCCTTTTCTCCACACCCTCTCCAGAATTTATAGTTTGTACTTTTTGATAGACTTTTTGATTCTGACTGGCATGAGACGGTACCTCATTGTGGTTTTGATTTGCATTTCTCTGATGAGTGATGTTGAGCATCTTTTCATGTGTTTGTTAGCCATCTGTATGTCTTCTGTGGAAAAATGTCTGTTTAGTTCACTGGCCCATTTTTTGATTGGGTAATTTTTCTGGTATTAAGCTGCATGAGCTGTTTGTATATTTTGGAGAATAATTGACAGTTACTTTGTTTGCTTTTATTTTCCCCCATTCTGAAGGCTGTCTTTTCATCTTGCTTATAGTTTCCTTCACTGTGCAAAAGCTTTTAAGTTTAATTAGGTCCCATTTATTTTTGCTTTTATTTCCATTACTCTGGGAGTTGGATCATAGAGGATCTTGGTGTGATTTATATCAGAGAGTGTTTTGCCTGTTTTCCTCTAGGAGTTTTATAGTCTCTGGTCTTACATTTAGATCTTTAATCCATTTTGAGTTTACTTCTGTGTATGGTGTTAGAAGGTGTTCTAGTTTCATTCTTTTACACATGCTTGACCAGTTTTTCCAGCACCACTTTTTAAAGAGTTCGTCTTTACTCCATTGTATATTTTTGCCTCCTTTGTCAAAGATAAGGTGTCTAAAGGTGCATGGATTTATCTCTGGGCTTTCTATTTTGTTCCTTTGAGCTATATCTCTGTCTTTGTGCCAGTACCATGTCTTGATGACTGTAGCTTTGTAGTATAGTCTGAAGTCAGGCAGGTTGATTTCTCTAGTTCCATTCTTCTTTCTCAAGACTGCTTTGGCTATTCAAGGATTTTTGTATTTCCATAAAAATTGTGAAATTATCTGTTCTACTTCTGTGAAAAATACTGTTGGTAGCTTGATAGGGATTGCATTGAATCTATAGATTGTTTCAGGTAGTATACTCGTTTCCACTATACTGACTCTTCCAATCCACAAACATGGTATATATCTCCATCTATTGTGTCATCTTTCTTTCATCAGTGTTTTATAGTTTTCTGTATATAGGTCTTTTGTTTCTTTAGGTAGATTTATTCATAAGTATTTTATTCTTTTCATTGCAATGGTGAATGGGATTGTTTCCTTAGAGAAATTTCTGTTTTCTCATTGTTAGTGTATAGGAATGCAAGGGATTTCTGTGTATTAATTTTATATCCTGCATATGTTGATTGTTTTGAGCCACTGTTTAAATTAATCACGGGCTCCTGTTCTAACTAAATACATTTCAGGAACTTCTACACTTGAGAGCTTGTAATTGCTTAGCCTATGTAAAAGGATTTTGTTTCATTAGTTAGTATCAACACAGACATCTACAATGAAGAAATATGAAAAGGAAAGCAAGCTAACTCCTCAACTCTAAATCTAATGAATGTCTTAAGCATCTACTGCACTGGTCTTCCCTAGTCTATAATTCCTGTTTTTACTGACTGAGACTGAACACTAACCCAACTCATTTAATCAGAAATAAATTCAAATATTTTACATAAGAATAAGGAAAGACAAAATGTTAAAACCTAACTCAGTAACTTACCAGTTATTGAGCACCTGCAATAATAAAATATCATTTAATTC
>SJYX01018652.1:0-25000 GCA_006410675.1 Oreotragus oreotragus | reverse complement strand
ATCTTTGCAACCCCATGGACTACAGTGAGAAAGAGCCAACTACTGTTACGCTTCAGGCTGAATAAATCTCAGCAACATGCTAAGTGAAAAGAAAACAGATGCAAAAGATTATATACTATATGATCCCGTTTATAGGAGATATCCAGAAACAGCAACTCTACACAGACAGAAAGCACATCACTGGTTGTCTGGAGCAGGGGACGGCAGTAGGCAATGGCTATAAACAAGCATGAGGCAAGATCTGTGGGTGACGGCATTGCTCTATAACTGGACTATTTGATGGCTGCACAACTCTAGAAATCTACGACAAAGTGCTGGACATTTGCAGTGGATGGCTTTTTTGGTATGGAAATCACACCTCAATCAAGCTATAAAAAATGAAGGAGAAATAAGACACTTCACGTGAAAGCAGGAGTGATCCAATATGGGTGATGTAAAGAGTGGAGTCAATCTTGAAACAAAGATGTCAGTTAATAAATATTTATACAATCAATAATGAACTTTTGAACCCGGCTACTTGAGAGAAACAAAAAGTTCAAAACATTTATGATTTTTCTCTTTATCTCACTTTTATTTATTTATTTATTTTTTTTGGCATGTGTGACTTTAGTTCCTAAAATCCTCTGTAGTAAAGTGCTGGAAATATGGAGTTTTAACCACTGGACTGCCAGAGGAAGTTCCTTATTTAACTTCCTTTTTAAAATTATTATTAGGAATAATAGTAGTAGTACCTCTTCTACAGGGATATAAATAATATAATGAGATAGTGGACATAAAGCTTTCAGCATAGTGTTTGGCATGTAAGTGCTGGATATTAACTAGTAATAATCATAAAAATACATTTCCTCTATAGATGTGAAAACACTTAAACACATTTGTTTCTCTACTTTCAGAGCTATGAAATTTCCCTTATGGTAAAAATGGAACTTTACTGGTTTAGCTGTAAAACTATTGACAGTAGATACATTTTGGTTTTTCAATAATTTTTCAAAATATAGCCACCTGCAAAGGCACACATTGCTGTATTTTTAAAAAATCAAAATAATTTTAAGTATGAAATATATTAGCATGAATGAAAACTAGTTGATTTAAATGAATTTATCAAGAAGCATAAATTGTGTGTCAAAGACATCAGTTAAATCTGTCATTTAACTGTGATTTAAATCAGAATAAGTGATATGAATAAGTAGGAATACCCTAATTTCTTTCCTTTTTAAAATTATTATTAGGAATAATAGTAGTAGTACCTCTTCTACAGGGATATAAATAATATAATGAGATAGTGGACATAAAGCTTTCAGCATAGTGTTTGGCATGTAAGTGCTGGATATTAACTAGTAATAATCATAAAAATACATTTCCTCTATAGATGTGAAAACACTTAAACACATTTGTTTCTCTACTTTCAGAGCTATGAAATTTCCCTTATGGTAAAAATGGAACTTTACTGGTTTAGCTGTAAAACTATTGACAGTAGATACATTTTGGTTTTTCAATAATTTTTCAAAATATAGCCACCTGCAAAGGCACACATTGCTGTATTTTTAAAAAATCAAAATAATTTTAAGTATGAAATATATTAGCATGAATGAAAACTAGTTGATTTAAATGAATTTATCAAGAAGCATAAATTGTGTGCCAAAGACATCAGTTAAATCTGTCATTTAACTGTGATTTAAATCAGAATAAGTGATATGAATAAGTAGGAATACCCTAATTTCTTCTCTGACATTTAACTCATTTGATCACTGTTTATATAAATTATCACAATTAGGCCATTATCTATCTTTAAAACTTTAAAACATTCTTCTCATAAAGAACTGATTGTAATTCAAAAACAGTCCAATAAAGAACCCATAACCTACCTGGTAGTGTGTCTTCATATTTCAGGAGAGTATCCTTTTCTTCTGTTTTTCTGAAAAGAAATCCACTCTGCTTTTGGACAAAGGAAAGCACTGGCTTCATTGTAAAGTGAAGGTTATCTCAGGTGAATGACACAATTCTTCAGATAATCAGTTTCAAGTACAAATGGGGACAACTGAAAATGGGTGCACCACCCAACTGCCTTTTGTTGGAGATTGAGAAAAGCAAAATCAACAAGGACAGAGACAGGGACATGGGAACATACTCAGATGCCGTATGTGTGGTTCCAGGAAGAAGCTACGGCTAAAGTACCTTGTGATGTTTAAGAGGGAAATAATTGGTCAAGCAAAAACAAGGGATGGAGAGTTAACTTTAGCTATAAAATAGATGAACTGCATCATGTTAGGACAAGAATGCAATTTACAAGTATGTAAATAGCATTAAGTAATACTTCTATTGTACTTGAACTTTGCAATGAAAATTCAGAATATTTTGATTTCCAATTATCTGCATTTTCCTTATATGTACAAGTTCTTCTAGATGTATATGAATATGCAATGTTTGTGGTCTGAAAGGACTATCTTTAGAAATCAACGGTAGCTTCATAGATACTTCAGTCGCTCAGTCGTGTCCGACTCTTTGCGAACCCATGAATTGCAGCACGCCAGGCCTCCCTGTCCATCACCAACTCTCAGAGTTTACCCAAACTCATGTCCATCGAGTCGGTGATGCCAACCAGCCATCTCATCCTCTGTTGTCCCCTTCTCCTCCTGCCTCTAATTCTTCCCAGAATCAGGGTCTTTTCCAAGGAGTCAACTCTTCACATGAGGTGGCCAAAGTATTGGGAGTTTCAGCTTCAGCATCAGTCCTTCCAATGAACACCCAGGACTCCTTTAGAATCTCCTTTAGAATGGACTGGTTGGATCTCCTCACAGTCCAAGGGACTCTTCAAGAGTTTTCTCCAACACCACAGTTCAAAAGTATCAATTCTTCAGTGCTCAGCTTTCTTCACAGTCCAACTCTCACATCCATACATGACCACTGGAAAAACCATAGCCTTGACTAGATGGACCTTTGTTGGCAAAGTAATGTCTCTGCTTTTGAATATGCCATCTAGGTTGGTCATAACTTTCCTTCCAAGGAGTAAGCATCTTTTAATTTCATGGCTGCAATCACCATCTACAGTGATTTTGGAGCCCTAAAAACTGTAATTTGGATGTTACAGAGCAATGTTTCTAGTCACATTAACTAGCATTGATACTTACGGAATATTTAAAACTATAACTGGAATTTCTGGGTTGGCCAAAAAGTTTGTTCAGGTTTTTCTGTAAGATGTTACAGAAAAGTCTGAATGAACTTTTGGGCCAACCCAGTATTTCTAGAGCATAGCGGGTCAGGTAAAATTTTGAGCCCGGAACTCTAGTGGTCCCAGTCCTTCAGTCATTAGCAGATTTATTCCAAGTGAAAGAAGAAGGCAGTTATCAGAAACTGCTGGGCAGGACGCGGGGGTTGTGTCCCCTCAGACTGCATGCTCAGTATTCCTGACTTCCCTCCCTCTCAGAAGGTTCCTTTGTCACCTACTTTCTCCTGGACAAAGTGTGGCATGGGAGAGGGAGAGGTGCAGAGTGTAATTATAACCCTGGCCAGGCTCTCTCCACCCCAGCCTATATGCCTCTAAGGACAACTCTACCCAAGGCACCATTTTTAATAATGGACATCAGCAGCAGCAAGTACAGAAGTGAAATATAACCAGCAAAGCACTGATCACATAAATAAGAACAGAATTATCAAAAAAAAAAGACTGAGCTACAACTTTTATTTTCTATATTTTTAAAATAATTGATGAGTTAGATAATTTATTACATTTTTTTTCTGAAACAGAGAATTCTTTGCTTCTTTGAAAAGAACCTCTGTAGGACTGAAAATTCATTTTCACATCTCTTCTAATCTTTTGCTTCTACATTTATAGAATTTTATTTCCAGTTGCCCTAAGAGTAAATAAAATTTTACAGCCAGCTCTTCCCACTTTCCCAGAATGAAATATCTGAAGCCCAGAGAGGTTATCCACCCCCCTCCAAGTCAAAACAGAAGGACTGTGCATCGGAGCCCAAATTAGCATCCAGACTCTCAGCTCCCCCGGCATCTGTGAAGCATGCTTCAATGGCTCTACGCAGCACTGATGCAAAGACACAGTAATGGGTCTAGCTCCAGTTTATGTAGAGAAAGCAAAGGACACTCACCTCTTCATTTTTCCTGACAAATCTAAACATGGTAAAGGACTTACATGGCAGATAGACAACACAACAAAGATGAATTTGGTTGGCATAAACAATGATGCAAGTTGCTGTATGTGTTATTAATCTCTGTGAAGTCTAGATAGATAAAACAAGCCTGACATTTTTTTAAAGCATACTGTTGACAGAGCTACAAAGAGATGACAGGCTACATTATAAATAGTAAATAATTTTAAAATGGCATCAGCCTTTTAACAGATTGTTTCAACAGTTTATTTTTTGCTAATGATGGGGTATTTCCTCAGTAAATTCAAATAATTAATTTCATATGAGTGAATGATAAGCTAGAGCTAGAAAATTGACACACAGCATTATCTTGAAATTTTAGGGGGGGAAAGTGGTTGACTGGAACTTCACCTATCTTTCAGAACCAAACAACGTTGAAATAAACATATTTGGAATAGAAAACAGTATCTGGCTCTTTCATATTTCAAATGTAAAAGTCCTTTGATAGAGAGAATTCCATTTTTTTTCTGCATCTGTTTAGATAACATGACAATCGTGGGAGGCAATATTTGGATCATAGAATGTAGCTATCCAAANAGACGCATGGCCACCTGACAGTGATCTCAGCATGTTGAAGCAAGCTTAATTGCCCAGAGGGTACCTGATACATTCTACTTCTCAAGTATTTCTGTTAGTTAACTGAATAGGTAATAATTAGAACAGGTAATTAGAAAAGGACAGGGTGCTTCTGTTTGAAATTTCAAGAATTTTGCTACTTCCTCCATTCTTACAACCCCAGGCCCCCATCTTACTTGAGTTCCCTACCTTGTTACTTGTTCCCCATAATGGCAGGATTGGTGGTGCCACACGGCGAGAAGAGTCAGTTAACTTTTCCTGAGGGCTGAGAAGCCTGTGTCTCTCATCCCCAGAGGGTAGCTAATGAAGGTTGAGAAAATGTTTGTCCTTCACGCTGCAAGCCAGGACTAACTTAGAAAATGCCCAGAATGGCCTGAAACTGCATATTCCTTTGTAGTACACACAACACTGGATGAAAAGATTCACCATGGGGGTGAGGGGAAAGTAATATATTTTGCTTCCACTTTTCCCACCACTGTGAATAAAATCCCTAATCAATCTTGAAAAGGATTATATAAGACAGGGGTCCCCAACCTCCAGGATCTACTGTCTGATGATCTGAGGTAGAGCTGATGTAATAATAATAAAGTGCACAATAAAAGTAATGTGCTTGAACCATCCCCAAACCATCTTCCCTGTCAAACAGTTTGGAGACTGCTAAGAGATCATGGATATTTTAATGCTGAATTCTATTCCATTGTAAACCTTTAAGGAGAAACATTTTGGTATAGAAACGTTAATAATTGTAGAGAAGCAGGTCAAACTGAAGCCATATAGAAGGAAAGGATGTGAAAAAAATGAGTTGGATCCCAAAAGTATATACATTCTCATTGCACACTTGTAAGTCTCAACCATTCATTTACCACTTTCTCCTTTTCTTCAGCCCAATCATACTTTTACCACCTACACTTGATCATGTTAGCATCCCTGCCCCAGTGATTGAAACCACTGCCGATGATTTGAAACTATTTACTACTTTGTATATGTTCCTAGCATCCAGAGTAAAATTATGAATGTATTTTCCCATAGACACATTAATTGGTTCAATAAATTTAGGCTTTAGGAAATCATTAACTGTAATGTGAAGAATTGATAATTTGAGAGCAAGAATGAAAATAAGGACTCACTTAGCAGACTATCAAAAGCAGTGTGAAGGACAGGGAAGCCTGGGGTGCTGCAATCCATGGGGTTGCCAAGAATGGGACACCACTAAGTGACTGAACAACAAGGCACAAGATGACAAAGGCTTTGGTTAGTGAGGTAGTTGTGAGAATGAATGGAAAAAAGTAGGTGAATTCAGGAAAAGTCTTGGAGTACAGCTGACAGGACTAAATTTGAAGTAGGGGGTAAGAGATAAAAGAGAGAAATGGGGAAGGATGATACATTTGTTGAGATGGGAAATATTACAAAAGACAGAGAAAGATCTCTGGTTGGCACGGGTGAGGTGGTGACGAAGAGTGCTGTTTTTGACATGTTCAGTACCACATTAATCAGGCAGATGGATATAAGTTTGGACCTAAAAGACTATGATCTTTTAGCCTATGGCGAGTATGCAAAGCTGTGGAATCAGAAGAGAAACAGAGGGAGAATAAAGAAAAGAGGGCATCAGCCCCATTACATTTAAGATTAAGGTCTATATAACACTTCATTGTGGGTTGTATAGAATTTTCAGGCTTTAGATTACTTAACATGTGTAATAGAGAACATGCCTTTCAATTTCTAAGGAATAAAGATAAAGACATTTCTGAGCACAAGAATTCGTGTGGGGAACTGCCAGTGTTACCAAGGTAGAATCCCTGTGACACTCTGAATTTAATTCATATAAAAGAGAACATGTCTCACTCTTATCAATAACTGTAGCTGGTTATCTGGATTTCTTGGAAGCTAGGACTGGAGTTCTCTAAAAAATTCTGATTTGGTATTTCTACCTAGCTTATGTCATTTTATAAAACTGTCGCCAATGTGAGTTTTGACTTGATACAAAGTGTAAACGTCTATGAGTTGCTTTATGAGAAAAAAGAAAAATTATAAGAAAAATAAAGTGTTTTTATTTTTAGATACATAAAAAGCCATGAACAAAAAAACATACGGTTTGCCTGTAAAATTATAATGTGGAATTAATTCCAAAAAATAACTCACTGAGACAATTACTAAAATTGTACTACTTGCATCCCTGTTATATATTTTTAATAAATCTATACATCTTTACATTTTTAGAAGTTATGGAAAGCAGACAAAAAGAGATAGAGAATTACAGAAAAGTATGTTTCAGAAAGGTAGTATGTTTCATAATATTTGGTGGATCTCACATTTTTAGAAAAGAACATCCACACAAAACAGCAAAAACTCAGAATTTATTACTATCCATCTTGCCACAAGACATTTTCTATAATCTACTTCAGTATATGAATTTATTAAGTCAGTGATTTGTTCATTCTGTAGCTTCAGTTATTTCTTTTTAAATCGGCTTCCAGACTTTTGAGAACTGAATCTTTGCCAAGACTGAGTCAAGTTTTCCTATCTTTTGAAGGATTTTGCTCCTTGATCTCTGTGTATTTATCAAAAATAAAAGACTAGTTTGCACCACGATTGTGAGTCAGAGTGGGAGTCTAAAAGCCTATTAGATATCCTTCGGCATTCATTAACACTAGGACTCACACATTGTTCTGAATATTCCCACTTCTGACCTGATCCCTAACTCTCTCTTCTCTTCACCTGTCCCTGTCCCCATCCCTCACCCAGCTCCTGCTGGGTCCTCTGGATCTCCTATTCTTGACTCTAAAATCCTGTGCATACAATCCCTTCTCTAACTTTCCTTCCTCCCTACTACTGTAGCTGAAACCTGATGGACCGGGACCAGTGAGTCTAGTGTTTATAGCTCACTCCCAGTACTGGGAGGCCAGGGATAGCTTGGTACTGTAAGAAATTATCTGACATATAATTTTTCATATGGCTTCCCTCGTAGCTCAGCTGGTAAAGAATCAGCCTGTGATGCAGGAGATCCCATTTCAATTCCTGGATTGGGAAGATCTGCTGGAGAAGGGATAGGATACCCACTTCAATATTCTTGGGCTTCCCTGTGGCTCAGACCATCAAGAATCCACCTACAATGCGGGATACCTGGGTTCAATCCCTGGGTTGGGAAGATCCCTTGGAGGAGGGCATGGCAACCCACTCCAGTATTCTTGCCTGGAGAATCCCCATGGACAGAGGAGCCTGGCAGGCTACAGTGCATGACATCACAAAGAGTCACGATTAAGCAACTAAGCATAGCACACAGTCCCTACTTACACTTTTAGGGGACCTTGTAAATTTGGGTAGCACATCAATTTAGAAGCATTCTAGTAGCTGTGATTTAGTTATCCCATGTAGCTTTTGGAAATGCAGGTTCATTTTAAAGTGTTCAAAAGGCAGGTTACTGTTTTATGACAGTTCTTTAACTTTCTCATAGGACCTCATTTCTTATTGTATCACAGCAATTTTAGTTATTCCTTTAAATTAGCACTCAGACTCTATTGGCTCAAGTTTATTACTAGTGGAATAACTGATCAATTATTTATGAACTCACTACTGTATACCAAGTTCACACACAGGCTAAGTACCAGGAAATTCCTTCAGGATATAATAAACAAGATAGATGTGGGCTCTTCCTTCAGAAAGATATGTATAAAACAAATAAGAACACATCTTATTAATTATAAGTGGCAACTAACATAAAATATTATTTAATTCTGTATGTATTCCATGGCCTTCCCTGGTGGCTCAGCAGGGAAGAATCCACCTGCCAGCACAGGAGATCTGAGTTCAACCCTGGGCTGGGAAGATCACCTGGAAAAGGAAACTGCAATCCACTCCAGTATTCTTGCCTGGAAAATTGCATGGACAGAGGGGCCTGGCAGGTTACAGTCCATGGGGTTGCAAAGAGTCAGACACGACTAAGTGACTAAATAACAACAAACACAAAATATTATTTCATTCTATATGTACTTCATAGGGAATTACAATTTAATCTCTAAAGTTTTGACAAAATTATATTTTCAGTGCGATCATATAAATCCAATTCACAACCTAAGAACTATTAATTTATTTTGGCTTCTTGCTCCTCTGAGTAGTCTGGAGACTTAGTAGAGTTGTTTACTGGTACGTAAACAGAAGACTAGGGGCTAAGTGCTTAGATTCAATAACTCCAGTTTTTCTCTTATAGTTTTATAAATGCCTTCCAGGTATTTAATATCTTTTTTCTTATTCAGAATTTATTATGCAAAGACTTATTTTAATTTAGCAAATGAGTAATTCGTCATTCTTTAAAGCATATTAAGCATTTCCTGATCTCAGTCAGTATATCTGTCAGAAAAAAGTTATAATTGTAGATACCTGACTCAGTGCAGAATCCTATCAATCATAGGGACACTGTTCTGGTTTCGATTTCAAAGCAATTACTGAGTAAGGCTTCACTGAACTGCAACATGAATCAGCACTTAGCAAGGCTGAGTTTGAACCTCTATTCCAGATTCTGAGTGAGAGAGAACTTCTAAATAGGGCACTGTTTGTTCACAGTTTTAGGTATCTGTGATTTACTTGGCTTTATTAGACAATAGGGGCTTTGGTTCAGTTATATTTTTAACATTCCTTAAAATAAATCAAAGAATGTTCCCATTTTGGATGAGGATTAGTATGGTGGAGGAAATGAAGAATTTATAAGTGCCAGGTATCCAGGGATTATGAGCTGGGCTCTGTGCTGAACTGCTTTGGTTAATACTTTATTGGTTACATGTAATAGAAACTGGCTCTGGCTAGCTTAAGGGAAAAAAGTAAGTGGTGCTGGCATATTGGAAGAATATTTGGGCAGCTCAAAGAATCCAAGACTCAGGAAAGACAGTGATCAGGGGACTTCTGCCCTCAGAAGTAGAGTTCATGTCTTGCCCCGTAGGGTAAAATAGTTGAAGTATCTCAGCACATGACTTTTCACAAGAGGCCGTTTTGGAATTCACCTATGGACCAGCCAGTCAGTGTCAGAGGGGCAGAATAATATTGTTTAGCCAGTTGCTTGTAGGCAACTGCACCTGTGTTTTGTGGGCAGTTCCCAGAAAAAGGGGGCTTGTTGTGAACTGGAGGCCATACCAATGAGGTCTACTCTATGGGGCATTTTACAAGCTTAATTTTTTTTTTAGTCTATTAAACTCACTATTTTCACCTCACAAATGAGAAAACAGAGACTCCATTTGGCTAGGCAACTTGTCCAATGTTCCACAGTTAGAATGTGGCAGGGCTTGAATTCTAACTAGGTTTATAAAAGGGGGTTAGTCTCCTTCTTTAAAGATTAAAGTAATGTGATGACTATTTGGATAAATATTTCCAGATAATTTCTCAGGGAGAGATGTTCAGTTCAGTTTAGTCACTCAGTCATGTCTGACTCTTTGCAACCCTATGAATTGCAGCACGCCAGGCCTCCCTGTCCCTCACCATCTCCCAGAGTTCACTCAAACTTATGTCCGTTGAGTCAGTGATGCCATCTAGCCATCTCATCTTCTGTCGTCCCCTTCTCCTCCTGCCCCCAATCCCTCCCTTTTCCAATGAGTCAACTCTTTGCATCAGGTGGCCAAAGTATTGGAGTTTCAGCTTTAGCATTAGTCCTTCCAATGAACACCCAGGACTAATCTCCTTTAGGATGGACTGGTTGGATCTCCTTGCAGTCCATGGGACTCACAAGAGTCTTCTCCAACACCACAGTTCAAAAGCATCAATTCTTCAGTGCTCAGCTTTCTTCACAGTCCCAACTCTCACATCCATACGTGACTACTGCAAAAACCATAGCCTTGACTAGACGGACCTTTTTTTGCAAAGTAATGTCTCTGCTTTTCAATATGCTGTCTAGGTTGGTCATAACTTTCCTTCCAAGGAGCAAGTGTCTTTAAATTTCATGGCTGCAATCACCACCTGCAGCGATTTTGGAGCCCCCAAAAATAAAATCTGACACTGTTTCCCCATCTATTTCCCATGAAGTGATGGGACCAGATGCCATGATCTTTGTTTTCTGAATGTTGAGCTTTAAGCCAACTTTTTCACTCTCCTCTTTCACTTTCATCAAGAGGCTTTTAATTTCTCTTCACTTTCTGCCATAAGGGTGGTGTCATCTGCATATCTGAGATTATTGATATTTCTCCCTGCAATCTTAGATTCCAGCTTGTGCTTCTTCCAGTCCAGCGTTTCTCATGATGTACTCTGCATATAAGTTAAATAAGCAGGGTGACAATACACAGCCTCGACGTACTCTTTTTCCTTTTTGGAACTAGTCTGATGTTCCATGTCCAGTTCTAAGAGATGTTAGGTATCTGTAATTTTATACTAGAAAGAATAAAACTACCTGTTTAAAGATCTGGGGGTTGAATTCCCCCCAGCTCTACCTGGTCCTCATGGGCAATTAAACACCTAATCTACACTAATCAATGTGGATATATCATCTCCTGTACAGGGTTATTTCAACTTCACAGGGGTGTTGAGATAATAATATGAAAATACTTGGTTCAAAGCAGATACTCATTTGTTTTTTGAGGAAATAACTCTTCTAATAATGAACCCTCAAGCATGTTACTAAAAATGGAGTCACAATTTGACAGTGCTTTGTCACTCAAAAAATCTAATTACTCTCTTACCTATAGTGTTTCAAGATGGTGCTTTATTCACCTAGACATAAAGATAGGAAATGCTATAAAAAGTGGTAAGGAAGTCATACAATATGAGGGGAAAGTTTTAGATACAAAACATTTGACTACTTTGAGACTTCCAGCTCATGTATCAGGGAGAATCTCTTATCTTTGGTCACAGTGTTGCAGGGAGGGAGGGCTCTTCAAGGGCCCGAAATTGGGCTCTTGTCTAACATCAGAAATGAATTGTCTGGGGAGATATATGTGCTGACAAAGCAAGAGATTTTATCGGGGATAAAATCCCCAGTTTTCCCAGGGGCCCGGGTGGAGAGCAGTTGGGTAAGGGAATCTAGGAGAACTGCTCTGCCACATAGCAGCCTTGTGTTTTGTGGTGATGGGATTAGTTTCTGGATTGTCTTTAGCCAGTCATTCTGACTCAGAGTCCTTCCTGGTCACGCATGCCTTGTTCAGTCTATATGGATGCCAGTGAGAAGGATTCTGGGAGGTGATTTGACATGTGGTGTCTCCTTTTGACCTTTCCCAAGCTCTTCTGGTTGACGGTTTATTAGTTCCATGTTCTTCACCAGGACCTCCTGTCAAAACAACTCATGCAAATGGTTACTATGGTGCTTGGCCAGGGTGGGCAGGTTCAGTCAGTGTGTTTCCCCTAACAACAGCACAATGCTTAAATTGTGAGAAATTAAACTGTAAGCATGAGATTTAAATGTTTAAGTCTAACTCTCTTAGTGAATGCTACCTGACATGGTTTATGTCCTTGTGATCACCAGAACAAAAAAAGAATAAAGTTCTAAATGTGGAAACCTGTAATTGAATATCACTGAAATAGATTATTAGTTAATTCAGTTTGGAAGGATAAATGTATTAAATAGTTCTATGTCCAGATGATTATTCTCAGTTATCTTTAAGGACAACTCCATGGGATTAAAAATATTGTACCAATCTAAGAATTTATTATTGTGCATGGTGGGGTGTTCTGCAAATATTCAGAGACTGATCAGTATCAATTTGTTCCAAACTACTTCAGACAATAATTAGTCTATGTCAAGAGCAAAACTAGAACTCCAAATGGAAGAACAAAAAAAATCATTCTGTGCTAGCAGGGATAGAAAGAGAGGTGGAGATGATTATATTCTCTTGATACATCCTCTATCTCTGGATCTTAGTTTCAACGACCTTCTATGCTTCATTTTCATTGAACTCATATCTGAGTAACTCGTCAAATATCCTATCATTTTAAATTTGATGATAGAGTCAACTGATTTTAAACATGACCATGACACTGTTTTATTGATTTGTTTCTGGATTAAAAGCCCTTTTGCCCCTTTTTAACTGTGCTGCATTTCAAATCAGTGGCCTGCTGGCTTTAATTTCTTATTGAAATTTCTAAGATAAAACAACTAAGTAGTCATTAACAATTTAAAGATTCTTGAAGTGAAGTAAATTCACTCAGTACTGTCTGACTGTTTGCCTCCTCCTGTACTGTAGTCCTCCAGGCTCCTCTGTCTACCGGGATTCTCCAGGCAAGAATCCTGGAGTGGGTTGCCATGCCCTGCTCCAGGGGATCTTCCAACCCAGGGATCAAACCCAGGTCTCCCACATTGTAGGTGGATTCCTTACCATCTGAGCCAACAGAGACGCCCTTGGTAAAACAGGCCCTTGTTAAAGGTTCTTGGTTGTAGATACAAGTTAAAAACATCATCACCCATAGATGTAGAAGTTAGATTTAGAAAAAAATTAAAGAAAAAACTTTAAAGTATTAAAAATAACAATAACCAAACAATACTTGAAGCTCTCTTTATTACACCGAGAAATCCCAGAAAAGGACAAAGCCAATGAAAGTAGGAGCATTTCAGGAAACAAAACAAAAATGTTTGCAAACATTTTAAATGATATTTTAGTTTTGATGTCAAAAGAGAAAACAAAAACATGGCAACCCACTCCAGTATTCTTGCCTGGAGAATCCCCATGGACAGAGGAGCCTGGCAGGCTACAGTGCATGACGTCACAAAGAGTCACGATTAAGCAACTAAGCATAGCACACAGTCCCTACTTACACTTTTAGGGGACCTTGTAAATTTGGGTAGCACATCAATTTAGAAGCATTCTAGTAGCTGTGATTTAGTTATCCCATGTAGCTTTTGGAAATGCAGGTTCATTTTAAAGTGTTCAAAAGGCAGGTTACTGTTTTATGACAGTTCTTTAACTTTCTCATAGGACCTCATTTCTTATTGTATCACAGCAATTTTAGTTATTCCTTTAAATTAGCACTCAGACTCTATTGGCTCAAGTTTATTACTAGTGGAATAACTGATCAATTATTTATGAACTCACTACTGTATACCAAGTTCACACACAGGCTAAGTACCAGGAAATTCCTTCAGGATATAATAAACAAGATAGATGTGGGCTCTTCCTTCAGAAAGATATGTATAAAACAAATAAGAACACATCTTATTAATTATAAGTGGCAACTAACATAAAATATTATTTAATTCTGTATGTATTCCATGGCCTTCCCTGGTGGCTCAGCAGGGAAGAATCCACCTGCCAGCACAGGAGATCTGAGTTCAACCCTGGGCTGGGAAGATCACCTGGAAAAGGAAACTGCAATCCACTCCAGTATTCTTGCCTGGAAAATTGCATGGACAGAGGGGCCTGGCAGGTTACAGTCCATGGGGTTGCAAAGAGTCAGACACGACTAAGTGACTAAATAACAACAAACACAAAATATTATTTCATTCTATATGTACTTCATAGGGAATTACAATTTAATCTCTAAAGTTTTGACAAAATTATATTTTCAGTGCGATCATATAAATCCAATTCACAACCTAAGAACTATTAATTTATTTTGGCTTCTTGCTCCTCTGAGTAGTCTGGAGACTTAGTAGAGTTGTTTACTGGTACGTAAACAGAAGACTAGGGGCTAAGTGCTTAGATTCAATAACTCCAGTTTTTCTCTTATAGTTTTATAAATGCCTTCCAGGTATTTAATATCTTTTTTCTTATTCAGAATTTATTATGCAAAGACTTATTTTAATTTAGCAAATGAGTAATTCGTCATTCTTTAAAGCATATTAAGCATTTCCTGATCTCAGTCAGTATATCTGTCAGAAAAAAGTTATAATTGTAGATACCTGACTCAGTGCAGAATCCTATCAATCATAGGGACACTGTTCTGGTTTCGATTTCAAAGCAATTACTGAGTAAGGCTTCACTGAACTGCAACATGAATCAGCACTTAGCAAGGCTGAGTTTGAACCTCTATTCCAGATTCTGAGTGAGAGAGAACTTCTAAATAGGGCACTGTTTGTTCACAGTTTTAGGTATCTGTGATTTACTTGGCTTTATTAGACAATAGGGGCTTTGGTTCAGTTATATTTTTAACATTCCTTAAAATAAATCAAAGAATGTTCCCATTTTGGATGAGGATTAGTATGGTGGAGGAAATGAAGAATTTATAAGTGCCAGGTATCCAGGGATTATGAGCTGGGCTCTGTGCTGAACTGCTTTGGTTAATACTTTATTGGTTACATGTAATAGAAACTGGCTCTGGCTAGCTTAAGGGAAAAAAGTAAGTGGTGCTGGCATATTGGAAGAATATTTGGGCAGCTCAAAGAATCCAAGACTCAGGAAAGACAGTGATCAGGGGACTTCTGCCCTCAGAAGTAGAGTTCATGTCTTGCCCCGTAGGGTAAAATAGTTGAAGTATCTCAGCACATGACTTTTCACAAGAGGCCGTTTTGGAATTCACCTATGGACCAGCCAGTCAGTGTCAGAGGGGCAGAATAATATTGTTTAGCCAGTTGCTTGTAGGCAACTGCACCTGTGTTTTGTGGGCAGTTCCCAGAAAAAGGGGGCTTGTTGTGAACTGGAGGCCATACCAATGAGGTCTACTCTATGGGGCATTTTACAAGCTTAATTTTTTTTTTAGTCTATTAAACTCACTATTTTCACCTCACAAATGAGAAAACAGAGACTCCATTTGGCTAGGCAACTTGTCCAATGTTCCACAGTTAGAATGTGGCAGGGCTTGAATTCTAACTAGGCTTATAAAAGGGGGTTAGTCTCCTTCTTTAAAGATTAAAGTAATGTGATGACTATTTGGATAAATATTTCCAGATAATTTCTCAGGGAGAGATGTTCAGTTCAGTTTAGTCACTCAGTCATGTCTGACTCTTTGCAACCCTATGAATTGCAGCACGCCAGGCCTCCCTGTCCCTCACCATCTCCCAGAGTTCACTCAAACTTATGTCCGTTGAGTCAGTGATGCCATCTAGCCATCTCATCTTCTGTCGTCCCCTTCTCCTCCTGCCCCCAATCCCTCCCTTTTCCAATGAGTCAACTCTTTGCATCAGGTGGCCAAAGTATTGGAGTTTCAGCTTTAGCATTAGTCCTTCCAATGAACACCCAGGACTAATCTCCTTTAGGATGGACTGGTTGGATCTCCTTGCAGTCCATGGGACTCACAAGAGTCTTCTCCAACACCACAGTTCAAAAGCATCAATTCTTCAGTGCTCAGCTTTCTTCACAGTCCCAACTCTCACATCCATACGTGACTACTGCAAAAACCATAGCCTTGACTAGACGGACCTTTTTTTGCAAAGTAATGTCTCTGCTTTTCAATATGCTGTCTAGGTTGGTCATAACTTTCCTTCCAAGGAGCAAGTGTCTTTTAATTTCATGGCTGCAATCACCACCTGCAGCGATTTTGGAGCCCCCAAAAATAAAATCTGACACTGTTTCCCCATCTATTTCCCATGAAGTGATGGGACCAGATGCCATGATCTTTGTTTTCTGAATGTTGAGCTTTAAGCCAACTTTTTCACTCTCCTCTTTCACTTTCATCAAGAGGCTTTTAATTTCTCTTCACTTTCTGCCATAAGGGTGGTGTCATCTGCATATCTGAGATTATTGATATTTCTCCCTGCAATCTTAGATTCCAGCTTGTGCTTCTTCCAGTCCAGCGTTTCTCATGATGTACTCTGCATATAAGTTAAATAAGCAGGGTGACAATACACAGCCTCGACGTACTCTTTTTCCTTTTTGGAACTAGTCTGATGTTCCATGTCCAGTTCTAAGAGATGTTAGGTATCTGTAATTTTATACTAGAAAGAATAAAACTACCTGTTTAAAGATCTGGGGGTTGAATTCCCCCCAGCTCTACCTGGTCCTCATGGGCAATTAAACACCTAATCTACACTAATCAATGTGGATATATCATCTCCTGTACAGGGTTATTTCAACTTCACAGGGGTGTTGAGATAATAATATGAAAATACTTGGTTCAAAGCAGATACTCATTTGTTTTTTGAGGAAATAACTCTTCTAATAATGAACCCTCAAGCATGTTACTAAAAATGGAGTCACAATTTGACAGTGCTTTGTCACTCAAAAAATCTAATTACTCTCTTACCTATAGTGTTTCAAGATGGTGCTTTATTCACATAGACATAAAGATAGGAAATGCTATAAAAAGTGGTAAGGAAGTCATACAATATGAGGGGAAAGTTTTAGATACAAAACATTTGACTACTTTGAGACTTCCAGCTCATGTATCAGGGAGAATCTCTTATCTTTGGTCACAGTGTTGCAGGGAGGGAGGGCTCTTCAAGGGCCCGAAATTGGGCTCTTGTCTAACATCAGAAATGAATTGTCTGGGGAGATATATGTGCTGACAAAGCAAGAGATTTTATCGGGGATAAAATCCCCAGTTTTCCCAGGGGCCCGGGTGGAGAGCAGTTGGGTAAGGGAATCTAGGAGAACTGCTCTGCCACATAGCAGCCTTGTGTTTTGTGGTGATGGGATTAGTTTCTGGATTGTCTTTAGCCAGTCATTCTGACTCAGAGTCCTTCCTGGTCACGCATGCCTTGTTCAGTCTATATGGATGCCAGTGAGAAGGATTCTGGGAGGTGATTTGACATGTGGTGTCTCCTTTTGACCTTTCCCAAGCTCTTCTGGTTGACGGTTTATTAGTTCCATGTTCTTCACCAGGACCTCCTGTCAAAACAACTCATGCAAATGGTTACTATGGTGCTTGGCCAGGGTGGGCAGGTTCAGTCAGTGTGTTTCCCCTAACAACAGCACAATGCTTAAATTGTGAGAAATTAAACTGTAAGCATGAGATTTAAATGTTTAAGTCTAACTCTCTTAGTGAATGCTACCTGACATGGTTTATGTCCTTGTGATCACCAGAACAAAAAAAGAATAAAGTTCTAAATGTGGAAACCTGTAATTGAATATCACTGAAATAGATTATTAGTTAATTCAGTTTGGAAGGATAAATGTATTAAATAGTTCTATGTCCAGATGATTATTCTCAGTTATCTTTAAGGACAACTCCATGGGATTAAAAATATTGTACCAATCTAAGAATTTATTATTGTGCATGGTGGGGTGTTCTGCAAATATTCAGAGACTGATCAGTATCAATTTGTTCCAAACTACTTCAGACAATAATTAGTCTATGTCAAGAGCAAAACTAGAACTCCAAATGGAAGAACAAAAAAAATCATTCTGTGCTAGCAGGGATAGAAAGAGAGGTGGAGATGATTATATTCTCTTGATACATCCTCTATCTCTGGATCTTAGTTTCAACGACCTTCTATGCTTCATTTTCATTGAACTCATATCTGAGTAACTCGTCAAATATCCTATCATTTTAAATTTGATGACAGAGTCAACTGATTTTAAACATGACCATAACACTGTTTTATTGATTTGTTTCTGGATTAAAAGCCCTTTTGCCCCTTTTTAACTGTGCTGCATTTCAAATCAGTGGCCTGCTGGCTTTAATTTCTTATTGAAATTTCTAAGATAAAACAACTAAGTAGTCATTAACAATTTAAAGATTCTTGAAGTGAAGTAAATTCACTCAGTACTGTCTGACTGTTTGCCTCCTCCTGTACTGTAGTCCTCCAGGCTCCTCTGTCTACCGGGATTCTCCAGGCAAGAATCCTGGAGTGGGTTGCCATGCCCTGCTCCAGGGGATCTTCCAACCCAGGGATCAAACCCAGGTCTCCCACATTGTAGGTGGATTCCTTACCATCTGAGCCAACAGAGACGCCCTTGGTAAAACAGGCCCTTGTTAAAGGTTCTTGGTTGTAGATACAAGTTAAAAACATCATCACCCATAGATGTAGAAGTTAGATTTAGAAAAAAATTAAAGAAAAAACTTTAAAGTATTAAAAATAACAATAACCAAACAATACTTGAAGCTCTCTTTATTACACCGAGAAATCCCAGAAAAGGACAAAGCCAATGAAAGTAGGAGCATTTCAGGAAACAAAACAAAAATGTTTGCAAACATTTTAAATGATATTTTAGTTTTGATGTCAAAAGAGAAAACAAAAACCTCTTAATTTTGCACTGAAGCACACTGCTCATGAATTAAGTACATCCTGAAGTACTGGGAAAGGATTTCACATCTCTTATTTGGACCTGATTCCATTATATTTATATGTAAGAGGGAATATAAATTCCCTAAGTTATATTCTCTTTCTAGAGATTAAGTTCATGGTGTGATTTGTAAGAAAAAAGATTTTGTTGATTCATAGTGATTGTGAAGAACAGAAATAGGATATAGAATATTATACATATATATTCCTTTAGGTGGTACATAAGATCAAAGTTGAATTAATTTAATAATCTTCAGTGTTTTTAATTACTACCAATGACAGTATATGGATTCCACTATAGAAGAGGTTTGTAATATCAGAATGATTCTCTGGCATATCCATGCTTTATAGCTAAGTTACACAGATAAAAAGGTGACATTGAAAACCATGCTATTTATATCCTCAAAATCAAATAAATGTATGATGACATTCTAGAATCTCATCCGGAGTCACTGTGAAATGATAAGTTTTTAATTACTACCAATGACAGTATATGGATTCCACTATAGAAGAGGTTTGTAATATCAGAATGATTCTCTGGCATATCCATGCTTTATAGCTAAGTTACACAGATAAAAAGGTGACATTGAAAACCATGCTATTTATATCCTCAAAATCAAATAAATGTATGATGACATTCTAGAATCTCATCCGGAGTCACTGTGAAATGATAAGTAAAGATATTTACTATTTTTGCCAAATACAATATAACCGGCCACCAGAAGCTAAAAAGTTTATTTAATTAAATTTTGGTAATTTTCAATGGTTTTGAGGGCACATCATACTGTCTGTTGCTGCTACTATTGCTACTAATAAAATAACATTAAACATAAAGGAGAAAATAAAAGAAAATAAATTAGGTCTCTTGTTCTTCTAAATATTGTTTTAGTTTATCCTTGAAGTGGATACCAATTTTCCAAGGTTTGGAAAGAAAACAAAAACATCTTTATAATTCAGAGCATGTATTTTAGAGGTCTAATGATTTATCCATTGCCAGTGTGGGTTAGCTTGTCACGTTTTCTTTATTCAATGTCAACTGGTTCTGTAGCTATTAAAGCACTTAACTGTTTCTGAGCACAGGAAAGGAACAGTTCCAAACTGGACAGGCTTCTTTGGCGGATGACTTGGTCAAGCTGTTGATATTTTTTTTAAGAGAGAGAGAAAAAGAAAAAAGAATATACTTAGTTGAGGGATAAAGAATAGTATGCCACTGAAGCCCACTAGACAAAACTTTTCAGATGCTGATTTAGAAAATCAAACAGTGCTTTAAACTCAGATATAGTGCAGTCACTATTTTTGGTCTATCATCTAAGATGAAATGATAATTGTTACAATTTTATAATTGATATTGATATTCAGCTACTGGAAAATACCGTAAATTGGATCAGAATGATTTCAGAAAATATAAAATAGTATTAAAAATACCATTTCTTAATGAATATACAGACAAGACATCTACAAATATCATAAAAACATAACAGATGCAAAAAACAAAAGAAAAACATAGTAGGGAAAAACAGCATAATTACACCCGGCCTAAGTTTACCTGGGACAAAGGATAAGTGAGGACATACACAATATCCTAAAATTAAGAGAAAGTTCCTGGGAAAGGAGTATTTTAAGGAATATTTGATACTGTTGAAACTTAAATTTGATTTGGTCTATCTGCTGAGTCAGAGATTTTTTTATTAGGATAATTTTAGTGTATTAATAACAAATGCAGTGAACAAAATCATAGAGATTTAGTAATAAAAGTCATATAAAAACTTTTATAATGTTAAGGATTATTAACCACATCAAAAAAAGTTTTTAATTCTCCTGCCTTAAAAAATTGCTCATGGTATAAAAATAACCAACAACAACATATTACCTGCAGGTACAGAAGAATGGACGAATGCAAAAGATAGCCAAATAAATTCCATTTCACAATACACACCTGTCATATTTATGTAAAAGCTGACATATTCCTCCACAAGCTCACTCAACATAAAGGACAAATCCAAACAAAAATTCTCTAGTAAATTACACATTTATAATCTAATTTCTAAAATGACTGAAAAAATGGAAGATTAAAATTTTGATATCCTAAATATTAATCAAAATAATACAGCATATTTATCAAAATCCTCATGTAAAAAGATTGAAAACTACTAAGATTCCCTCTAATATTAGGGATTTTAATGTACATAAAGAAACAGGATTCTTGCTTATCCTTTTTCCTCATGTTTTTTTCCCGTTCTTCTCTCAAATGATAACTTTAGGTAAAAATATACCTTCTGCTTACAAGTCTGTATTAAGTAAGACAGTTCTTTACAAGGTAAACCCCAAGTGAGCAGAGAGCTTCTCTGTCTTGATGACTATTGTACCTCAGCATTAGAAGAAGGTCTGGTCACATGTTAGACATCCCATAAATATTTTCTGAGATTGAATGAATCAATAAATACTTAACCCAAATAGAGCAAAACAATCTACTAGGAAATGATAGGTATACTTTTAATTCTAAAAGTAAAAACATGCCTAATAATCTAAAAGCTATGTAGTAGACATTTGAAATTTTTAAAGTTTCATTTTAATACACATAAAGCATACTGAAAGTTAATTATTTAAGTTTTAAAAAATTATTTTGCACTTGGTCTAAATTCAAATAGCACAGAAGGGTATACCAACACCCAGGTCTAGTATATTCCTAGTGGTTTCTATCTACTTTGGATGTTTCCAAGCACTTAAAGATGGGTTTTAAAAAATATTTGGTCCAGATGCTGTAATTGTTAACCATGGGAGGGTTTACATAATCACTTTGTTCCACTGCCATTACTGGAAATTTTTCCTATCTTTTTTTTTTTTAATTGCTTGACTGTATTCTATGATTTATTTAGCAACTCTCCCACTGATAGACATGTAAGTTTATTTCAATTTTGCCTTATTTTTGCAGCAACAAAGAAATCTCAACCTGGGTGCATTCCCTTCAGATGATCAAGGGTTTCTAAAGGGATTCTAATATATGGATTTTCTACATTGNTTTAATTGCTTGACTGTATTCTATGATTTATTTAGCAACTCTCCCACTGATAGACATGTAAGTTTATTTCAATTTTGCCTTATTTTTGCAGCAACAAAGAAATCTCAACCTGGGTGCATTCCCTTCAGATGATCAAGGGTTTCTAAAGGGATTCTAATATATGGATTTTCTACATTGTAAGATCTGGGTAGTTTATTTTTAGATGCAAAATAATATGATGATATATGATATAATATCATATAATTGTGGTTGAACATGTTAGTATGTTCACATGGGCACTGTGTGAAGAACAGGCTATGAGAGGAACAAGAAAAAAAACCCAATAATATATAATTGTGGTTGAACATTAGTATGTTCACAGGGGGCACTGTCAACATACTAATGTTATGAGAGGCTATGAGAGGAGCAAGACAAAAAAACCAAGAGATACAATATACAAGGCAGTCAGTAAATGTATGAACTATAAATACAATTAACAAAAAAATCTCATTAATAGAGAAAAGTGTAATACTGCTGATCAGTTCAGTTCAGTCGCTCAGTTGTGTCTGACTTTTTGCGACCCCNTAAAGCAGAAATAGATGTTTTCCTGGAACTCTCTTGCTTTTTCCATGATCCAGCAGATGCTGGCAATTTGGTCTCTGGTTCTTCTGCGTTTTCTAAAACCAGCTTGAACATCTAGAAGTTCACGGTTCACATGTTGCTGATACTTCTAGGTAACTGACCAAAAATATTACAGCCAATGGTGATCAGACACATACTTCAGATGCCAAAGTACTTATAAATTTTTTTCCTACTGTCAGCGCAGTTGCTGTTTTCAGTGTTCCAGAATCCAGAGTATCCAGCCGCATTCTTCATGGGGAATGCCAGTGTTCTGACTAGACACCTAGCTAGTCACCTCTGTTCATCCATCCATATCCTGTCCTTTTAAAAACATTATTTATTACTGAATGGAAGATTCTTTAAATTCTGTAATGCTTTGTAATTTTCAAAAGTTTTACATGGATGATTTCATATAATCTCATAATAAACCTGTTTTTTTCTTCTACCCCTATGTTGCCTCTTTTCCCTTCCCTCTCCCCAAAGGTAACCAGTAGTGTGTTCTTATATATGTGAGTCTGCATCTTTTTTGTTTTATTCACAAGTTTATTGTACTTTTTAGATTTCACATATAAGTGATACCATAATGTATTTGTCTTTCTGATTTACTTCACTTAGTATGCCCTCCAAGTCCATCCATGCTGCTGCAGGTGGCAAAATTTTTCTTTTTTTTTTNCCCCAGAGGTAACCAGTAGTGTGTTCTTATATATGTGAGTCTGCATCTTTTTTGTTTTATTCACAAGTTTATTGTACTTTTTAGATTTCACATATAAGTGATACCATAATGTATTTGTCTTTCTGATTTACTTCACTTAGTATGCCCTCCAAGTCCATCCATGCTGCTGCAGGTGGCAAAATTTTTCTTTTTTTTTTTATTGCTGAGCAGTATTCCATTGTGTGTGTCTATATATACACCATCTTTACTATTCATCTGCTGATGGACATTGAGGCTGCTTCTATACCTTGGCTAGTATAAATAATGCTGGAATGAACATTTGGGTACCTGTATCTTTTCAAATTAGCATTTTAAACTATATACCCAGGAGTGGAATTGCTGGGTGATACGGTAGTTCCATTTTTAGTTTTTTGAGAAATCTCCATATTGTTTTCCACAGTGGCTGTACCAATTTACATTCCCACCAACAGCATATGAGAGTTCAATGCTCTCCACATCCTCACCAATATTTGTAATTTTTATTCTTTTCAATGATAGTCATTCTGGAAGGTGTGAGGTGATATCTCATCATGGTTTTGGTTTGCATTTCCCAGATGATTAGTGATGTTGATGATCTTTTCATGTGTTTGTCTGCTGTCTGCATTACCTCTTTGAAAAAAAATGTCTATTCAGTTCTTCTACCCATTTTTAATCAGGTTGTTTGATAGGATCTGCATATTTTAAATTGTGATAGTTATTACCAAATTGCTTTCCAGAGCAAGTGACAGTGAAAGTTGCTCAGTCATGTCTGACTCTTTGGGACCAGAACAGAACACTGGAGTGGGTAGCCATTCCCTTCTCCAGGGAATGTTCCTAACCCAGGGATTGAACCCAGGTCTCCTGCACGGCAGGCAGATTCTTTACCACTCATGGACTTCTTGGTTGCACAGATAGCAAAGAATGTGCCTGCCATGCATGAGACCTGGGTTCAATTCCTGGGTCAGGGAGATCCCCTGGAGAAAGGAATGGCAACCCACTTCGTATTCTTGCCTTGAAAATTTCATAGACGGAGGAGCCTGGTGGGCTACGTCCATAGGTTCACAAGGTCAGACCCGACTGAAACTAAGACTTTCACTTTCTTTGCCACTGGGGAAGCCCATGGACATATGCTCTTTTATTTACTTATTTTTAAAATGTACAATTCAGTGGTATATTCAGAGTGGTACAGCCAATTTAGAACAGTTTCATGACTTCCTCAAGAAATCCCCATATCCCTTGTAGTCAATTTCCATTTTCTTCCAAGCCCCTCCAGTCCCAGGCAACCACCAGTCTACTTTTCACTTTCTCTATATTTTGCCTTCTTTTTAAAAACAAGTATAATTAACACACAGCATTATATCAGTTTCAGGTGTACATGATTTGCTATTTGATATGTTACAAAATGATTACTACAGTAAGTTAACTGCTGTAACCGTATATAGTTATAGAATTTTTTTCTTGTGATGATTTATTTCTTAGCAACTCTCAAAAAAGCAATACAGTATTATTCCCTATAGTTGCCATGCTGTACATTACATCCCCATGACTTTTATTTTTATTATTATTTTTAAATTTATTTTTTTAAATTGGAGGTTAATTACTTTACACCTACCATTCAGCCAACCATACCATCTAATACTTCAGAAGAATATAAATTACTTCAGTTCAGTTCAGTTGCTCAGTTGTGTCTGACTCTGTGACCCCATGAACTGCAGCACGCCAGGCCTCCCTATCCATCACCAACTGCTGGAGTCTACCCAAACCCATCTCATCCTCTGTTGTCCCCTTCTCCTCCCACCCTCAATCGTTCCTAGCATCATGGTCTTTTCAAATGAGTTAGCTCTTCACATCAGGTGGCCAAAGTATTGGAGTTTCAGCTTCAACATCAG
>SJYX01018648.1:0-14187 GCA_006410675.1 Oreotragus oreotragus | reverse complement strand
TGACTATATTAAGCTTGGGGCTGGTGCATGGGGATGATCCGGAGGGATGATGTGGGGTGGGAGGTGGGAGGGGGGAGTTCAGGTACACTGAACTCCCGTGGTGGGTTCATGTCAATGTATGCCAAAACCGATACAGTACTGTGAAGTAAAATAAAGTAAAAATAAAAATTAAAAAAATAATAATAATAAAAATAAAATAAAATTGACAAATCACCAGTAATTCAACACATGAAAAAAAAGAGAAAACACAAAGTTCAATATCAATGACATGAAATGAACAGTATCACAACAGATCCTGCAAATATTAAAATGATAATAAAGGAAGATACTGCAAACAACTTTATGCCATAAATTCACAAAATCTGATGAAAAGGATACATTGCTTCAAAAACAAAAATATACCAGTTGATGCAAGCTGGAGCAGAAAATCAAAGTTACCCTGTATCTATTAAAGAAATTGAACCTGAAATCAAAACCCTTCCCTAAAAGTAAGCCTCAGTTCAGTTCAGTCGCTCAGTCGTGTCCGACTCTTTGCGACCCCATGAATGGCAGCACACCAGGCCTAAAAAAAAAAAAAATCCCTTAAGATTCTACAAAATGCAAAACTCCTTAAAAGTACTAGCAAGTCAAACATTCAATATATATAAAAAAGTAAAATATCATGAAAAATATGTGTTTTACCTCAGAGGATAAGATTGGTTTAACATTCACAATACTAATCAGTGTAATACTGCTATGTTAATAAAATAAACACTTTCAATGTAAGAAGAAATGCATATAAACAAAAGCCACGATCATCACAATAAAGCCTTCAGCAAAGTAGGAATACTAAGCAATCATCTAAATACACTGAGTACCACCATCACCACCACAAACCTCTATCTACAACAAAAACCCACAGCACTTGTGTTAATGGTAAAAATTGAACCCATTTCCTATACCATCAGGGAGATGGAAAGTATATTTTCTGTAACCACATGTATTTATCATGGTACTGGAGATCCTAGACAATGTAATAAAGCAAGCAAAGGAAATAGAAAATCAAAGGCATTCAGATGGAAATATTTATAAAACTCATTCACAGACATCGTAACTGTGTTTTAGAAAACACTATAAAATGTACAAAACAGGCACATACATACACATTACACACACACACAACTGCTTAGATTAAAATGTGATTTAGCAATGTTGCAGAATATCAGGTCAATGTACTAAAATTAATTGTATCTCTAAATATAACAATGACAAATTGGAAAATGAAATTTTAAAATTATACTTACAATAGCATGTAAACCTGTCAACATATCCAGGAAGAAATATAACAAGTATGTGCAATATTTCTACACTGGAAACCACAAATATTGGTGAGTTAAATTAATGATGACCTAAATAAAAAGCTATGCAGTGCTCATTGATTTAAAGACTCAATATTGTTATGAAGTCCATTCATTCTAAAGTGCCTTATAGATTCAATGCAATTCCTTTCAAAATCCCAACAGGCCCTTTGGAAGAAACAGATAAGATGACTCTAAAATTTATATGCAACTACATAGGATCTAGAATAGCAACAAATTTCAGAAAAGAACAAATTTTAAAAACACTAATTGATTTCAACCTACAATTAAGACAATGTTGAATTTACATGGATAGACAAATAAATCATTAAAGAGAAGACAGACTTCAGAAACAGACCCATATGTTAGGTCAATGTTTTTGTTATTAAAACAAGGTACCAAGGCATTTCATGGGGGAAGTGCTTTTAATAAGTGTTACTGCAGAAACAGAAAACTATATTTATTAAAAATCCTCAAAACCTATGTCATTGCATCAACAAACTCTTATTTGACATGGATCATAGATCTAATACGGCTCATGCTTCCCTGATAGCTCAGTTGGTAAAGAATCTGCCTGCAATGCAGGAGATCCCGGTTAGATTCCTGGGTTGGGAAGATCCCTTGGAGAAGGCAAAGGCTACCCATGCCAGTATTCTGGCCTGGAGAATTCGATGGACTGTATAGGCCATGGGGTTGCAAAGAGTTGGACATGACTGAGTGACCTTCACTTTCACTTGCATACATCTAAACACAAAACATCAAACCAAAAAGCTTCAATAAGACCATATAGGAGAACACTTTTGTGACCGTGAGCAGGACACACAAAAAGTCAACAACTTTAAAAAAAAATTAAAAATTGGATTTCTTCAAAATTAAAAATTTCTCATCACAATGTCATTTAAAATATTACTAGACAAGCCAGTCAGGAAAAACACTAGTAGTCAACTTGCATGTTGAATAACTAAAAAATAAAAATATAAAAAGCCCTGTAAAAAAGGGCAATAAACTTGAACAAACTCTCCCCAGAAGATGTATAAATGATAAACTAACATGAAAAGATGCTTAACAGCATTAGTCATGCAAATTAAAATCATAGTACTACACACGTTTTCTTTTACTAAAATGTCTAAAATAAAAAAGACTGACAGAAATATCCCAAACAAGAACTGTAATAGAAACCTCCAAACAGTCCTGATGGGAATGCAAATTGGTACAACCACTTTAGAAAACCAAGTGTGTGTGTGTGTGTTTGTGCATGCACGCATGTATGACCCAAGGACAAAGAAGTTCTACACTTAGGGATTTAACTCAGAGAAATTAAAGTAAGCACTCAAAATGAATGATATACACGTTTCCATGGTGATAGTCACTCAGTCGTGTCCAATTCTTGCAACCCCATGGACTGTAGCCAGATAGGCCCCTCTGTCCATGGAATTCTCAAGGCATGCATACTGGAGTAGAATGACATTCCCTTCTCCAGGGGATCTTTCTGACTCAGGGATCAAACCCAAGTCTCCACTGCAGACTGTTTGTTACTGTCTGAGTCAAAAAGGAAGCCCAAAACATAGTTCAAACTGTCCCATTTGTACCCGTGGGATTTAAATGATGAAGGTGACTTAGCGAAGACACAGAGAGGGAAATGCCACTGAAAGAAGACTCCCAGCTTACACATTCCAAAAGAAGGGGACAAGCCAGCCACACCACGCACAAGGGGAAGCACCAGTTTTGGACAGGAAGGAGAAGCAGGATGGCGGTGAAGGCATAAGACTTAGCCTTTCTAAGGAAGCATTCTTTGGCATTGCCCTTCTTTGGGACTGGAATGAAAACTGACCTTTTCCAGTCCTGTGGCCACTGCTGAGTTTTCCAAATTTGCTGGCATATTGAGTGCAGCATTTTCACAGCATCATCCTTTAGGATTTGAAATAGCTCCACTGGAATTCTATCACCTCCACTAGCTTTGTTCAGAGTCATGCTTCCTAAGGCCCACTTGACTTTGCATTCCAGGATGTCTGGCTCTAAGTGAGTGATCACATCATCGTGATATCTGAGTCATGAACATCTGTTTTTGTATGGTTCTTCTGTGTATTCTTGCCACCTCTTCTTAATATCTTCTGCTTCTGTTAGGTCCATACCATTTCTGTCCTTTATTGTGCCCTTCTTTGCATGAAATGTTTCCTTGGTATGTCTAATTTCCTTGAAGAGATCTCTAGTCTTTTCCATTCTATTGTTCTCCTCTATTTCTTTGCAATGATCACTGAGGATGGCTTTCTTATCTCTCCTTGTTATTCTTTGGAACTCTGCATTCAAATGGGTGTATCTTTCCTTTCCTCCTTTGCCTTTCACTTCTCTTCTTTTCTCAGCTATTTGTAAGGCCTCCTCAGACAACCACTTTGTCTTTTTGCATTCTTTTTTTTTAGGGATGGTCTTAATCCCTGCCTCCTGTACAGTGTCAGGAATCTCTGTCCATAGTTCTTCAGGCACTCTATCTATCAAATCTAATCCCTTGAATCTATTTCTCACTTCCACTGTATAATTGTAAGGGATTTGATTTAGGTCACACCTGACAGGTCTAGTGGTTTTCCCTACTTTCTTCAATTTAAGTCTAAATTTAGCAACAAGCAGTTCATGATCTGAGCCACAGTCAGCTCCCCGTCTTGTTTTTGCTGACTGTATACAGCTTCTCCATCTTTGGCTGCAAAGAATATAACCAATCTGATTTTGGTATTGACCATCTGGTGATGTCCATGCAAGAGTCTTCTCTTGCATTGTTGGAAAAGGGTGTTTGCTATAACCAGCATGTTCTCTTGGCAGAACTCTGTTAGCCTTTCCCCTGCTTCATTCTGTACTCCAAGGCCAAATTTGCCTGTTACTCCAGATATCTCTTGACTTCCTTCTTTTACATTCCAGCCCCCTATAATGAAAAGGACATCTTTTAGGGGTGTTAGTTCTAGAAGGTCTTGTAGGTCTTCACAGAACCATTCAACTTCAGCTTCTTCAGCATTACTGGACAGGGCATAGACTTGCATTACTGTGATATTGAATGGTTTGCCTTGGAAACGAACAGAGATCATCCTGTTGTTTTTGAGTTTGCATCCAAGTACTGCATTTCAGATTCTTTTGTTGCCTAATGGCTACTCCATTTCTTCTAAGTTATTCTTGCCCACAATAGTAGATATAATGGTCATCTGAGGTAAATTCACCCATTCCAGTCCATTTTAGTTCAACTGATTCCTAAAATGTCGACGTTCACTCTTGCCTTCTCCTGTTTCACCACTTCTAATTTGCCTTGATTCGTGGACCTAACATTCCAGGTTCCTATGCAATATTGCTCTTTACAGCATCAGACTTTACTTCCATCACCAGTCCCATCCACGACTGGGTGTTGTTTTTGCTTTGGCTCTGTCTCTTCATTCTTTTTGAGTTATTTCTCCACTGATTTCTAGTAGCATATTCAGTACCTACCAACCCGGGGAGTTCATCTTTCAGTGTTCTATCCTTTTGCCTTTTCATACTGTTCATGGGGTTCTCAAGGTAAGAATACTGAAGTAGTTTGCCATTCCCTTCTCCAATGGACCACATTTTGTCAGAACTCTCCACATGACCCATCCATCTTGGGTAGCCCTATAGGACATGGCTTATAGTTTCATTGAGTTAGACAAGGCTGTGGTCCATGTGATCAGATTGGTTAGTTTTCTATGATTGTGGTTTTCAGTCTGTCTGCCCTCTGAAGGAGAAGGATAAGAGGCTTATTGGAAGCTTCTTGATGGGAGAGACTGACTGAGGGGGAAACTGGGTCTTGTTCTGATGGGCGGGGCCATGCTCAGTAAATCTTTAATCCTATTTTCTGCTGATGGGTGGGGCTGTGTTCCCTCCCTGTTATTTGAAATGAAGTGAAGTCGCTCAGTTGTGTCCAGGCTCCTCTGTCCATGGGATTTTCTAGGCAACAGTACTGGAGTGGATTGCCATTTCCTTCTCCAGGGGATCTTCCCAACCCAGGGCTCGAAGCCGGGTCTCCCACCTTGTAGACAGACGCTTTACCATCTGAGCCACCAGGGAAGTCCTGTTCTTTACCTGGGGCCAAACTACAGAGATGGAGAAGGAAATGGCAACCCACTCCAGTATTCTTGCCTGGAGAATCCCATGGACACAGGAGTCTGGTGGCCGACAGCCCATGGGGTGGGTCGCAAAGAGTCAGACATGACTGAGCGACCTCACTTCACTTCAAACTACAGAGAAGGCAATGGGCACCCCACTCCAGTACTCTTGCCTGGAAAATCCCATGGACAGAGGAGCCTGGAAGGCTGCAGTCCATGGAGGTGTGAAGAGTCGGACATGACTGACTTCACTTTCTCTTTTCACTTTCAGGCACTGGAGAAGGAAATGGCAACCCACTCCAGTGTGCTTGCCTGGAGAATCCCAGGGACAAGTGAGCCTGGTGGGTACCGTCTATGGGGTCACACAGAGTCGACACAATTGAAGTGACTTAGCAGCAAACTATGGTGGAGATAATGAAGACAATGGTAACCTCCTTCAAAAGGTTCCATGTAGGCACTGCTACCTCAGTGCCCCGACCTTGCAGCAGGCCACCGCGACAAACACTTCCGCCTGAGACTCCTGGACATACACGAGCAAGTCTGGGTCATTCTCTTGCAGGGTCACTGCTCCTTCCTCCTGGGTCCTGGTGTGCACAGGGTTCTGTTTGTGCCCTCCAAAAGTCTATTTCTCCAGTCCTGTGTAAGTTCTTGTGGCTCAGTGGTGGGGTTAATGGCAACCCCCTCCAGGAGGGCTTATGCCATACTCAAGTCTGCAGCACCCAGGGCCCCTAACCCTGCAGCAGTCTACTGCTGACCCATACCTCCACAGGAGACACTCAAACACAGTTCTGTCTCAGTCTCTGTGGGGTCTTCGGGTCCTGATGCACACAAGGTTTGTTTGAGCCCTCTGAGTATCTCTGGCAGGTATGGGGTTTGGTTCTAAACAAGATTTCACTGCTCCTACTGTCTTGCTGGGGCTTCTCCTTTGCCCTTGGACATGGGGTATCTCCTCAGAATTGCTCCAGCATGGCACAGCCACTGCTCCAGCACTGTGCAGCTGAGCTAAAAGATGATGCTGTAAAAATCCTAAAAGATGATGCTGTGAAAGTGCAGCACTCAATATGCCAGCAAATCTGGAAAACTCAGCAGTGGCCACAGGACTGGAAAAGGTTGGTCTTCATTCCAATTTCAAAGAAAGGCAATGCCAAAGAATGTGCAAACTACCACACAATTGCACTAATCTCACACGCTAGTAAAGTAATGCTCAAAATTCTCCAAGCCAGGCTTCAACAGAATGTGAACCATGAACTTCCAGATGTTCAAGCTGGTTTTAGAAAAGGCAGAGGAACCAGAGATCAAAATGCCAATATCTGTTGGATCATCAAAAAAGCAAGACAGTTCCTGAAAAACATCTACTTCTGCTTTACTGACTATGTCAAAGCCTTTGACTGTTGGATCACGACAAACTGTGGGAAATTCTTAAAAGAGATGGGAATACCAGACCACCTGACCTGCCTCTTGAGAAATCTGTATGAAGACCAGGAAGCAACAGTTAGAACTGGACATGGAACAACAGATTGGTTCCACATAGGAAAAGGAGTATGCCAAGCCTGTATATTGTCACCCTGTTTATTTAACTTATATGCAGAGTACATCATGAGAAACGCTGGACTGGATGAAGCACTCAGCTGGAATCAAGCCTGCCAGGAGAAATATCAATAACCTCAGATATGCATATGACCCACCATTATGGCAGAAAATGAAGAGGAACTAAAAAGCCTCTTGATGAAAGTGAAAGAGGAGAGTGAAAAAGTTGGCTTAAAGCTCAACATTTAGAAAACTAAGACCATGGCATCCGGTCTCATCACTTCCTGGCAAATAGATGGGGAAACAATGACAGATTTTATTTTGGGGGGCTACAAAATCACTGCAGATGGTGACTGCAGCCATGCATTTAAAAGACTCTTGCTCCTTGAAAGAAAAGCTATGACCAACCTAGACAGCATATTAAAAAGCAGAGACATCACTTTGCCAACAAATGTCCATCTAATCAAACCTATGATTTTTCCAGTAGTCATGTATGGATGTGAGAGCTGGACTATAAAGAAAGCTGAGTGCCGAAGAATTGATGCTTTTGAACTGTGGTGTTGGAAAAGAGGGCTTTCCTGGTGGCTCAGACAGTAAAGCATCTGCCTGCAATGCGGGAGACCTGGGTTTGATCCCTGGGTCAGGAATATCCCCTGGAGAAGGAAATGGCAACCCACTCCAGTACTCTTGCCTGGAAAATTCCATGGACGGAGGAGCCTGGTAGGCAACAGTCAATGGGATCACAAAGAGTAAGACACGACTGAGAAGACTCTTGGCCTGCAAGGGGAGCCAACCAGTTCATCCTAAAGGAAATTGGTCCTAAATATCCATTGGAAGGACTGATGCTGAAGCTGAAATCCCAGTACTTTCATCACCTGATGCGGAGAACTGACTCACTTGAAAAGACCCTCTTGCTGGGAAAGATTGAAGGCAAGAGGAGAAGGGGATGACAGAGGATGAGATGGTTGGATGGCATCCCTAACTGAATAGACCTGAGTTTGAGTAAACTCTGAGAGTTGGTGATGGACAGGGAGGCTGACCATGTTGCAGTCCATGGGGTCACAAAAAGTTGGACATGACTGAGTAACTGAACTGAACTTTTTGGGGATAGGGCACAGCAGGGCTGCAAACATAGTTTAGGATTGGCTGCTCTGAATAATTAAGAGGAGGGGGGTTCTGTGGAATAGGGACAGTCCCCAGGTATCTAGCATCTGAATCTGGATTGATCGAGAGCCAGGGATACTGGCTTGGTGCATGAGTAGATAAAGGAGGTGGTTCACAGTAGAAAAAGGAGGTAGATCACACGGGAGATATAAACAACTCTGGCCAGAAGTTTGGCCCTGTAATTAACAGATGTAAAAGAGAGACATAATAGAACCTAAGAAAACACAGTTAGAATAATAATCGTCCGAGAGTGGAAACATGGAAAGCAAACCAAATGTCTATCAGGAGACTAATGAATAAATGGTTTATGGTATATCCCTGTAGCGAAAGATTACTACTCAATCGAAAAAAAAAAAAAAAAAAACTGGTAGATGCAACACTAGTTGACATAAATCTGAAAAACATGATGCTGAACAAAACAGTCGTACTATTAAGAATATATACATGATGCTTCAGGTTATAAGAAGTCTAAGAACAGGTAAAAATCTATTGTGGCAGGGGGCGAGGGGCCTGGGATTGACTAGGAAGGGCCATGAGTGTCCTATATCTTGTTGTTGGTATCCATTTGTGACAACCTGAGGGTAATTAATTGTCAAAAGGCATCAATTTGAACATATAAGACCTATGCATTTAATTGCATGTTAATTATACTTCAACCATTTAAAATGAAAATAATCTTTTAAGGAAGATTAGAAATCTAAAGTAAAGAATTGCTCTATTTCTATTGCTTACTTTTCATGTGTATCCTTATTTAGAGTCCAATAAGAAGACAAGGAGATCTAACCAGTCCATTCTAAAGGAGATCAGCCCTGGGTGTTCTTTGGAAGGAATGATGCTAAAGCTGAAACTCCAGTACTTTGGCCACCTCATGCAAAGAGTTGACTCATTGGAAAAGACTCTGATGCTGGGAGGGATTGGGGGCAGGAGGAGAAGGGGACAACAGAGGATGAGATGGCTGGATGGCATCACAGACTCGATGGACATGAGTTTGAGTGAACTCCGGGAGTTGGTGATGGACAGGGAGGCCTGGCGTGCTGCAATTCATGGGGTCGCAAAGAGTCAGACATGACTGAGCGACTGAACTGAACTGAAGAAGACAATAAAGGGCTTCCCCACTAGCTCAGCAGTAGAGAATCTGCCAGCAATGCAGGAGATGCAGGAGACTCGGGTTCAATCCCTGGATCGGGAAGATCCCCTGGAAGCAGGCAACCCATGCCAGTATTCTTGCCTGGAGAATTCCCATGGCCAGAGGGACCTGGAGACCTAGAGTTCACAGGTTCACAAAGAGTCGGACTAGACTGAGCAACTGAGCACGCATACACGCAAGAGGCAATTACAGTAGTTCTAAGTGGAGGTTTTCCAGACTTTTAACTTCCAGTCCTGGCTCTTGTTCCCTGTTCTTATCCAAAAATCTCTGTGACTTTTTACCAAGGTACTTATTCTTTGAAAGCCTCAGCTTTTCACTTGACAAAAATGAAGATAACAATACTTATTTCTTATCTACATAAATATTCTGGCAACAATGCAACAGAGGTGATAACTGATAATCATAGTCACAGTAAAGATTATATTGTTAATAAAACCTTTACCAAACATGTCTCCAGGATGGATAATTAGAGGTAATACAATTGTAATATATGATTATAATATGTAATATGTAAATTTGTACTTTACTTTTTATAATAGAATGTGACACCTGATACAGTTGTTGACATCCAAATGAGACAATATACAGGAATATAACATGTCATTATATTATCTTGTTTCTCAAAAGCTATGAACTGCGGCACAGTACTCACAATCTGTTTTACATATATTATTGCATGTGATCCTTGCAACAGGCCAATTAAATAGATCCTATTATTATTCTCATTTGACATTTGAGGAAACTGAGGCTTAAACAAGTATCAAGCTCAAAGATGGCAAGTGGATAAGAGGTAATGATTTCAACCTTCTCATTAAGAACTCAGATACTTTCCATCTTTCCATCCTGACAGCCTCAGGAAAACAGTTCATCCCCTCCTGACTGTAAGATGGCTGTCTCTGATTAGATTCACATCTTTATACAGAATCCAAAGTCCAGAAGGAAGAAAGAGGGCCATTCTGTTTTGTTCTTTTTTAATCCAACCAGTTGAATAGCTAACACAAAGAGGGTTTCCCCATTTTCAAATTCCTTTGAAAGGAAGAAGGCAGGAAGTGGCCTGCTGCTGCTAAGTCACTTCAGTCGTGTCCAACTCTGTGCGACCCCACAGACGGCAGCCCACCAGGCTCCCCCATCCCTGGAATTCTCCAGGCAACAACGCTGGAGTGGGTTGCCATTTCCTTCTCCTATCTTGCTTTAAAAAAAAATATTGTAGCTGAGATTTTTACATGCATTGAGAGTCATTAAACTGAAGGGTTCTGATGGGTCCATATTCGCAAGTCACAAGTGAGGACCTGCACAAATGAATCCAAGCTAGAGCGACAGGAAGAATCAAATTAAAAGTTGTAAATCCCGGACTGCACTTACGTATGATTGAAACAGAACTGGAGTATCTAATTCACATTACTTTCAATGTTAAATAATAATGTTATATAAGTCTAAACTCCCTGGATTTTCTGCAAAAGAACTGTGGAAATTGAGTTCTTACAAACTACAGAACTAATCATTTACTGACATTTGTGGGCTTACATTGCATTAGATTTCTTATTTTGAAGTCAAGTTTTAGACAAGCAGAATACTACATACAACTGACCACCCTTTATGGTATAATAAGCTGAATTAAATGTCATATTTGCAATTGACCCAAAATCTCTTATAGAATAACATTTGCCTTTTGTAAGACATACCGAATACATTACATGCTGACTTGATCATTAAACATTAAGTCTGCTGCTGCTGCTAAGTCGCTTCAGTCATGTCCGACTCTGTGAGACCCCATAGACGGCAGCCCACCAGGCTCCCCTGTCCCTGGGATTCTCCAGGCAAGAACACTGGAGTGGGTTGCCATTTCCTTCTCCAATGCAGGAAAGTGAAAAGTGAAAGTGAAGTCGCTCAGTCGTGTCAGACTCTTCGTGACCCCATGGACTGCAGCCTACCAGGCTCCCCCGTCCATGGAATTTTCCAGGCAAGAGTACTGGAGTGGGCTGCCACTGCCTTCTCTGAAACATTCAGTATATATACATTTTAAAACACAGTGTAAAATTAAAAATTTAAGTTTAAAAAACCTTTATAGTACCTATCATCTTGAAATACTAAATGGCTCTCTTAACAAAACCTAATGATTGTACTGTCTGAAATAAACAAAACTAAAAATGTAATTTTAATATATCAGATAAACAGATTAAAAGGGGATCTATCTGTGCCCATTTAAGAGCTCTTTTAGCTGTCAAAATGAGCTACAGAAGAACAAATGGGAATTGCATTCTATTTTATTTCACCTTTCTACAGAGGCACAGTATGAAATTCTTTTCTTGTAACTTCCTTGTTAAAATTACAATGTATCAAGTTGAACACCGACCCACTGGGATAATGGTAAAATTACTATCTTGGTATTCAGACTTCATTTCCTCAAAGATTCTGTAAGTTGTGACAAGCTGCTAGATGTCTTCAAACTACAAAGGAAAGCAAAATACCCTTATCTTGGCTGGTACAGGACAAGACAGCAAACAAAGTTGGGCATGTAGCCTCGGGCAATGGTTTCTCTGTAGAGATTCCAGATCTGAGAAAACCACTTATCAAGATACTTGCTCCTCTTAGTGATAGAGGAGGTTTTCAGCCAAACATGGAATGGGTATTTCATCAAGAAAACACACAGAGGTCATTAATAACATGGAAGAATGGAAGGAGAATATTAAACTATACACATACAGACCATTAACTTCTCTCCTTGGGTTGACTGACAGAAACACTCCCCTTGATCTTGTGGAATTAACAGTCCTTCTCTGCCTTTCAATCTGCATTAGTGATGAGGGATATACTGTGCAGTTTGAGGAAAAATGTATTAAAATACATCAAGTGGCCGCTCAGTAAATAATTATACTGGTGGAACACAGAGCTGCATTTACTGGGTTTAAAACCCTGGCACAGGAAAGAATCTGCCTGCCATGTAGGAGACCGGGGTTGGATCTCTGGGTCAGAAAGACCCCCTGGAGGAGGAAATGGCACCCCACTCCAGTATTCTTGCCTGGGAAATCCCATGGACAGAGGAGCCTGGTGGGCTACAGTTCATGGGGCTGCAGAAGAACGGGATGCAACTTAGTGAGTAAACAACAATAACAAATAATACTAATATAACTAGATTACAAGTGAATGAATAAACAAGCAACAATTTAAGAAAGATACTATCTTAAACACTTCCCACGCCATATTTTTAAAAAAGTATTAAGCATCTTTGCTCAAGAAATGATGAATCTAATAGGGAACACAGGCGTGTCCACGATGGCATTTGCTTGCCTTTGTCTTGCACGTGTTCTGCCTTGAGTTTACTGTGATGAGTAGCACCCCAAGCTACTCTCCCCAGACCTCCCCTCCCTCCGCAGCTACTCTCCCCACTTCTAATTCAGGCAGGGCATTTCCCACTTCCTTGGTTCCCAGAAAGATTCAAGGATACACACATGGCCCAGACTTGGCTCCAAAAAGTCAATTTCAGAACTTGGTCTCTATTAATAAGAAAATGACCTCTTTTCCCATGGAGAAATAAAAAAGCATTTAAAAGATAACAGTGGAGTCAGGTAAAGCATGGAGGAAGGGGTGTGTATGTAGTGACAGTGCAGGCAGATAACAACAATGCAAAAGAAACCCATGTGTTCAACATCAGGGCTTATCTGTCCACAAATGCTACGCTTTTCCTTTCAGTTCAGGCACAGGATAGGAGCACTCCCACTCTGAATACGGACATGCCCATCTGCCTGGTTTTAGTCAGTGAGATGTGAGCAGAAGTGACCTGTACTTCCTGTAGGCTTTGAGACTACTACACATTTTGCCATGCTCCATTTTCCACGTCATTGTGAGAACAGAGGCACAAGTCGGAATTGCATTTCTGTCAACATGGGTCCCTAAGTAACCACAATGAGCAGATTCCATCTGCTGCTTAGGTTAGATATGTAGTATGAGCAAGACATAAGCTGCAACTGTATGAAGCTATAGTGAATCTGAGGACTTAGCCTGCCAGATGAATACATGAGCAAAAAGAAAAGAGGGAGATACAGGCAAAGCAAGCCAAAAACCATGGATAAACTGGTTTCACTCTGTCCAGTAAATGAGTCCTGGACTTTTCAATAAGGAGAGCTGATGCACTTAAGAGGGGGTAGAAGGTAGAGGCTTGAGCCAGTTTGAGTTGCAGATCTGACTTTTGCAACCAAATATATACCTTCTACTACAAAAGAGGCACCATTCATGTACAAAAAATAAATAAATAAGCATACACAATAGGTGTTAAATTACCACAATGCACTTTTAGGCAGACGGGAGGTCAGAGTGTAAGACTTAGGCATGGATTTGATTCTGAGTAGCAACCAGAGGAGTGCAGATTTTTCCCCAGGAGAAGAGCACACACAGATAAAGGTGAGTGCACAGAGGCAGAGATGCCTGTGCAGAGATCAGAGCAGTGGCTCTTGGCACCATCCCTCACCTTACTGTGTGGATACTTTGGAAAACATCTGGGAGCATTCTGGTTCTCTCACTGGGGAATACCAGGGTCTTTAGAAAGCAGAGGCCATGAAAGCTAGATATTTTGCAATGCAATTCACACAGGGTTTTCATATGGGAAGGTTATGTAAGAAAAAACCTATCTATCATTACCTGAGCTTAGGAAGAATAATTTGCATGCTCTTAATATATAAGGATGCAAATACTGTGTGAATCAAAGGAAGATCAAATTTGCAATGAATGTTCAGATGATACCAAGAATTGTCGCTCATATCATTTACCACATCACCAGTGGCAACATCCATAATGGGAGCCCAGTCAACAATCTGACTCACAGGTAAAAGGTCTGCAGCTGTAGCCACCACATTCACAGTGATTTTATGATTATATTCACATATACATACTTAGTTATCATGTTAATGTCAAATACGAAGAC